>JAMFTS010005855.1:0-25620 GCA_028095005.1 Rhynchospora pubera
GGTATCTTTATTTGGTTTTGCCTTGGTTGCGACAAGAACTTGTACACCTTCTGGTCCTGTTACTTCTTTAGTATATCCATCCTGATAATTTGAGAGAAATGAAAAGTCATACTGTCTATTAACAAATATCTCACTTTATTTTGTCACAGAACGAGGATAGTCAACAAAATAAGCTTTTCAGTTTCCCAGAATATTTAAGACAAAGTTTCTGACAAATAGCTTATCATATATACAATTTCACAAATAAAGGGAAGACATAAAAAAATTTAATATTTTTTTTTATGCTGGGAGAGCATGGGCCTTTTGGGGGTGGGGGTGGGGGGGGGGGTTGGTGCAGCAGAAATTATTATTCCATCTTTCGAGCTTCATATTATCCATGAACGCAGTGGGCGAAGCCAAGGAGAGATCAGCAGGAGCATTAACCCAGAAGGTTGAAAAAATTGTACACAGTTTATGCTACAAATAAAAGTTGAGCATCTTCTGTTCAAAATTTTGATGATTCTTCTTTCATTTTTTTCCCTTACAAGGTTGCAATGGCACAAGTGCAATTGATGCCATTCAAACAAAGTAGGTCAAAAAAAAAAAAAAAAAACCCTGGCCTGACGAAAGAAATTGTACATACCTCACATATCCCTTTGGCACTAGCATTGACTATGCAGAAGGGGTCATCTAATGCATTTTGAACATGCCCACTATGCACTCCTCCTTGCTCCAAATTGAACCTAGGGGTTGCATGGCCGTCAAAAAGAGGGTTAGAGCCATCATGAGCACCATAAGGCTTATTTGAGGTAATTACTGTTATGTTCATGTACTCCATCTCGGCATAATCATTTTCGCCATTGTACTTTTCACCATTCTTCATCATAGAAATTGACACACCAGTCATGAATGAATCCCACATGAAATAACTCTGTGAAAGTGTCCCCAAGAAAAAAAATACTAGAAGTGAATAATTGGGTCATGATCTAAGATATACGGACATAACTATTGGGTCGATCACCAGTTATAGAACCAGACCACAACAATATACCTGCAAGGGCCGTACAAGTACAGAATAAGGATCAGATCAGTTATGTGACCATACCCAACTTTTTGTGCTGGTCAAATCTGATAACAGGTACAGGTAAGGCATATTGTGCCCCACCCCAAACAGGTTGTGGTAAGCAGCGTAGCTGACATCACTTATTCATATCCCACATAAACTTGGATACACAAGGAAAAAACGGGTACAGAAAAATGTCAAACACTCTAAATGTGCATGAATTTATTCAGTCAAATAGAAAGTGTTTCCTTAGGCTGAGTCACCTCTTGTGAACTTGACCATATGTATTTATCTTTTTGCTTTTACAAGATTTGTCTGGTAATATTTGAAATTACAGGCAAGGTCTATGTTGTCTGACATGGACGAGATGGATAGGGTAACCCAGCAACAATTAGAGGTGTGGTGGTTGCATCCTGGGCCGGGACCATATCAAAAGTACTATGATGTTACATCAGTGACTTACAGTATAAAATTCATTGTCGAACCAAGTGTCGTGGGTTATTTTCAAAGATCGGAAGGAGTACTGTGCCTCATACGTAGATTGTTGCTTCTCGAATTCCAAAAAGAATTGTTCATTTATTGGAATTGTATTTGTTGCATCTAATGGTATAAGAGTGATTGGGATGCCAGAGTGAAAGACCTTAATTGAGTTTGAAGAAAATTAGTTCTAAACATTGATTGCCATATGTTTGAATACATGTATTATTAAGATGATAGCAATAGCATCTAAACATTGATCCCAGTTCTCTGAATATTTTATCTTTTTCCTTTTGAGCTCTTCCTCCTTTTTTTTTGTGACATCTTAAGTATGAAACTGCTTGACAAAACTAAACTATTAAACAAGCAAAACCAATAAATTATTATTGCTACCTGATAAGCAGCAAATGGATCGCCAAATATATTAAACTCGGCATTTGGATTTGCATGGTATGCTGAGAAAACATTTCCATGATTACCACACTGCCCTATCACACAACTTTCTGTACTATTTTGGGGGGCAACAGCCAGTTGGATTGCTTGCTCTCACAGCTCCTCCCATTATGTAAATATGATCAATATTTTTCTTCAAATTCGGGTTTGACATGAGAAATAAGCCAATGTTAGTTTTGCATTCCCATTATAAATAACGTAGTGGGTCCTGCAGAGATGGTGTCAATCAGAACTTGTTGTGCCGTTGGTTGGTGGAGAGGAGTGTATTTTCTATCGCCCTGAATGTTACAAATCAGAAGGGATTGTAAGAAGAAAGTTCACAAATTTATTCTGATTTTTGTTCTGAAATGAATACATGAGAAGTGTCCAATTTGAAAATTTTCAAAAGTTTGTGGTTAAACTGCGAGCACAGGCAAATTAAGCTGATCAATGTTAAAAAATTCCAACAGAAAGCTAATATATGAGCTCAATAATATACCTGTGGTAAAAAGCCCTTCCGTATTCCATAATTAGAATCTATATCTAATCTGCCACCACCACCAATAGGAATTGATTGCCGGTACCGGCATTCCCCTACTGTCGTCATCCCCTGCAAAAAGCTGTTTCTAAGAACCTTGAACCCTTGAGAAAAAGTGAAGTAATTGAACAGGACAATGGAAAACAGAAGAAAATAGTCTAATATGACTACTCATTTTGGATAATACTAAAAACAAAACCTGGACATCACTGTGAGGACCTTTTTTTTTTCCCACTTTCTTTGACCTTGAAATTTTGTTGACCCACAATCATTATAAAATCGACTTAAGTTTCTCAACATACAAGAATAGTATGTAAACTGATTTATTCATAGCTGGAAAATTTGCATAAGACCATTTTGGACACATCTCGACTTCTACAGCCGAGTGACATTTCCAATGCCACTCTACTATTGGGTCAGTTACTTAGTGAAAGGATAAGAAGGTTGATATATCTACTGGCAAGTGATATGCTGTCAGATGGTAATTTCCTTTTGCAACTTACCATATTTATATTGAGACACAGGATTCAAGTTTAATGTTTTCAAATTAGTTATTGAAATACCTGTTCAATAATAGAGAGATAGCCACCGACGTCAGGGAAAATGGTGCCATCATAAGATATTCCACCTTCACCTCCAACTCCAACAGGGATGTCATCACGATCCATCATGTATAGAAGATAATACATTTGATTGATGGCATGGCCAGCATCGGTCCAAGAATTTACATTGAGTGTATAGCCTGTTATATTGGCAATGATGTCAGAACATAAGCCAGATTTCATAGAATATAAAACAAGAATAGTACAAGCATGCATAAACAGCCTATTACACTACCTGATTTCAGTACCAACAATCAAACTCTCTCAGGGACAATACATCAAACACCTTCTGTGCACCAGTGCACAGACGTCCCCAGAGTGATAAATGCAAGGGACAAACAAATACGCGTTTGTCATTCTTAACAGCCAAATTCTGTTGGTTTCGGCGCATTGGAGAGCGCTGTAGGCATTTTGTGGTGCTGGTCTGTGACGAGGGATTTTCGCTATTGGAACCATACGAAGCCAAGTGATTAAGTGAAAGTAAGGGACGGTATATACCACCTACTTGGTATCAAAGGGATCGAACTTATCTTAACAATCGTATGTTATTAGTATTACATATTACATATGACTGAAAATATCAAGCCGTTATTGCATTAATACCCCACCGACATTTGGCCAGTTGATCAATTATTTGACTAAGATTAGATTGGTTTGACCAAACTTGACCAGTTTTTGGCCAACTTTGACCGAAATCTGACCTTTTGACCAGTCAAAGTCTTGGCCATATTCCAAATTATGTGTCTTATTTTAATTATCTTCCTATTAATGAGATATGATCTCAAGATATTTATTGGAATTTGATGAGTCGATCCGATTGGAATTTCTACGTCGCAAATTCTTCTGAATAGTTGTCGCAGTTTCGGTCGTGATATCTAGATCATTTAATCAGGTAACCGGATTTTTTATATTTAATTTCGTATTGAGTGAACTGATTGTCATTTGATTTTGATTGAATCGATGTAACCAGATTTCTTTATATTTAATTTCATATTGATTGAATAATTTGATTTTGACTGAATATGTGTTATTGAATTGTGATTGGTATATTTTATGGGATACAGGGTTTTTGAATTGATGTGAATATGAATTTGAATTTTGAGCCCTGATCCTCCTGAGTTCGGGGAGGAGAGACCACTCTGACTGACTGCTGGATCCGCTTATCTTCGTAAAATATATTATTTATTATGTGGATTAATCTGATCTGATTGAATTTTGTTATAATAATTACATGTAGAGAAGTTGCGTCATTAAATAACCGGTTACTGATGTTTGTATCAGATTCTGTTTGTTTTTTTATTGCCACGTAGGTTGATGGACCGTCAGATTGATGCAGAATATACCATTTCAGCTCGCGTTCCGCGACCCGTCGGTGTGGGACGTGACAAATGTCACCTGATATATCATCACAGAGGAGGGTTCGAGCTACCACAATTTTATTGCGACAAATGCTTTTCAAACCTCATTTTTTTTTTTACTTTCTCAAAATATAAAATTTAAACTTTAAATTCAGACCGTTGATCTTATTCGATATAACAAGCAATACGTTTTCATATGTGTTTTATAAATTTTGAAATTTATTTGATACTAGATCAAGCATGTGGTCTAGTAGCTCAGGTGGTAAGAGCATTTGGCTCTCTTCTAAGAGGTCCAGGGTTCAAACCCGCATGCTTGCGATAGGCTTGGCGAGCCAGCGTAAAAACTCAGCCATATATACAAGAAATGACCAGGGTCGGGGTGTCATTTCTAGCCTACCCCAACTTGTTTGGGATAAAAGGCTTAGACTTTTTTTATTTGATACTAGATCAAGAGATTGAATATTAAACTATTTTAGTTAAATATGATATATTAATTCTGATATGTTCATAGTTTAGACTCTTGAAAATATATGACTTGTTACATCAAATAAGATCAACGGCTTAGATACGAGGTTTAAATTTTATATTTTGAAAAAGTAACAAAAAATAAATTTTGGGACATTTGGGCCCTTCAAATTGTTGGTATTGAAATCCTCCTCCTCATCATAAGTCAATAGACATAAGTTGTTTATGCTTTTTACATCATTTAATATATTGTATTGTATTGTTGTATTGTATTGTATGTAAACTCGCATCAACTTCAATTATTGTAGTTGTGAGGCTGGTATTTATGTAATAATTTTTGTTACTTCATTCAAATATCAGTTTCCAAAAATATTTTTTTGGCCATCTTAAGATTATTAAGTTAATATATATATTAACTATAGATCCAAATATTACATTGTTTTTGTATTTGTAGGTAGTTAATTAGTGGAACAAGAGAGAGAGAGAGAGAATCCATCGGCAACCAAAAGTTCCTAAAAAAACATGCTCCTGATCAAAATATTTTTTATACGAGATTTTATTTCATTTCAATTTATTTTACAGAATTTCGTTAGATTTATGATATCATCATTATTTATTGGTATTTGGATCGTACTTGGCACTTCAAATTGACTCAAACCAACAAAATACTTATAAATTGTCATGTTTTTCCAAGATTTGGCTCTGCCGACATTTCTTCTCTTCTCTACGTACAGGTTTTAGCGATTTCTGGTGATATCGGGGCGTATGGATGGATTCCCGGTGCTTTCCGCACGCTAGATGGCTCATTCCTAACATTTGAGGCGATTCTCAGCATTCTGCTCGGTCCAAGTGGCATCTCACTCGGCCCGAGCAGATGGCTGCCATAACATATATGGTATGCTTTTCTACATGGAAACCGGTTTTCTTGGCATCTTTTCTTACCTTGGCGCCCAAACCTCCTCTCTATGCACTTGTAGACGTCTATATATACCTCCTGCACACCGTGGGAAGGGGGATTCTACTTTCATCCTCTATTTCACTTTCCTAAGGCTCTCTTTCTCTCTTTTCCCTCTTTCACCTTTGGAAAATCATTGAAGCTGATTCTAGGAGACGACAAAAGCATTTGACGAGCAAGATTACCATGCAACAACACCTCATCGCCTACCAGATCTCAACTTGGAACATAAAGGAGTATTTGGTTTTATTTCCTTATAATTTTATCTTGTGATTTGATGGGCTTGTATCTCTACTTTAATGTGCTTATAATTATCTGTTTCACTACTATGTTAGGTTAGTTATTTATGTTGTCTTAGGATTATGAGAGTACTTTGATATTTGGATGATGCTTATATTATTTGCTATGTTATGACATGCTTTGAGATTTGTTTATTGTGAATTATGTCTATTGCTTGAGTTAAATCACTTGTTAGATCACTAATTACCTTCTAGTTGAACAGCTGCATCTAGTAAGTCTAAGTTAGGATAAACAAGTCGAATTGATTCAAGTACTTAGGGTAAATTGTGGATCCGAAAGGAAAAATTAGTTAACACCAAAAGTGCAGCTTTTGGAATAGTCCAAAAGACTTCTAAATATCCTTATGAACTCTAATAAACAAGTTTGATTGATTGAATTCTATACCAAAAGTTGTGAACAAATCGAATTAATTAGGTTAGGTTGTGATCGAACCATTTTCCATCCCAACAAGCGAAAGTTGAGGTTTAGAATAACTAGGTTTGACCAATAAATCCTGACTTAAAGCATTGATTAGCATAACAACTAATATAACATCGCTCTTGTCTTCTGCTCGGACCGAGTGAGCCCTTACTCGGACCGAGCAGAGTGATAATTGTAGTTAAAGCTTTAAGTTAAGTGTGCAAGTGCTTAACTTGAAATTTTAACGGCCAAATTCAAACGAAACCAGACTCCTAGAACGCTTTAACCTTTGTTTAAAACCCAAAAGACTCTACTTTTCGTGTTTAATTATTATTAGTTTGTTTTATTTTATTTCGAGTCCAAAAACCAATAAAAAATATTTACTTTTAACGCACTGTTTAGTTTTACACTACTTAAAACTCTTATAATATTCCAATCTAGATTTTAAGAAATGATAAGTCCGGTATTCAAAGATCCGTCCTTGGGTTTGACCCTAAAGCTATTTCCGAACGATTAGTGAGGTTAGCTCTAGGTTATAAGTTTATTGATATCTTAGGTTTAAGCCTTCATCAATTTAACTACATGGAAATTCTAATCAAATGACATAAAATCTGTTCAATTTGTTTTTGAATTTTTGAAATAAATTCCATGTTAAAAAAAAGGGATTTTGGTCAGGGCCATATTGTAATGGTTTGTTAGATTTACAGATTGACTATGTATTATTAGTTTCCACATAATTTGAATGCTATTTGACATTCAAATATCGTTAAACACAAACATCTATGAGTAAGGTTCCCTACTAATATTTTGGTTGTCCCAAATGCAAACATTTTGCTATTAAGTTATTTTTTTCAAATTTAAAACTTCAAATGTTAAATCCAAACCGTTGATCTTATTTAGTTTAACGAGAGATGCGTTTCATATAAGTTTTGCAATTTTTGGAGTTTATTTGATACTTGATCAAGAGATAAAAAGACAGACAAACCTTGTTAACTATGATTGATTTGTTCTAATACGTTTATGTTTTAGCCTTTGATCGCGTATCAAATAAACTCTAAAATTTTCAAAACTTACATGAAAATACATCGCTCAATAAATTAAATAAGATCAACGGTTTAGATTTAATGTTTAAATTTTAAAATTTAAAAAATTAACTAAATAGTAAAATGTTGGCATTTGGGGCAACTAATGCCAGCAGAACTTTACTCAACATCTATATACGTATTTTACTGATCTTTTAGTGAACGATAAAATTTAATGTAAACTTCCATTTTTTTATGTAGTCAATGCGTAAACAAGTTATATCTCATTATCTAGTTCCAAAATTGTGACTTATTTTAATGATGTTCCAAACATTATAAAAAACTAAAAAAGCTGTACTTATGATATACTGGTCAGCTTTGTCTGGGTGCATTTTACATTTTTACTTGTTGAGGTACTCATAAACTGTTGTGCATATTTATCAAGTCATCGTGCCACAAGCATATGGGAACTTATTATGGTTCATACGGCGGGAAGTCGAGAATATTAAAAAAAAGTATTTTTGTAAATTTAAAATATATAAACAAACTTTGCAAACTTCTTAGAATACTATTTATGCATTTTTTAACATTCGATTCTGATAGGATGACTTTAATGTTTTTGTTTTCTAAACGCATTTTTTTTTTCAAAAGAAACAATTTTTTTTAAGAACGAAATAAAAAAAAATCCTAATTTAAAGAGAAGTAAAACAAAAAAAAAAAAGAAAGAAAACAAATTCGAACCTTGAGATCAAACTCCGAGCGGTTGTAGCTTGAGCAAATACAAAACCGCAAATAGCTCATCTGTGTCCATGTCGGTATCAACAAGGATCCTACGTGGCATTTTTGCATCAACTGCTTGCATTGACATCACCAAGCAAAGTACAATGATAAACATCTTATGAAGCACTTCATGATGAGGAAGAGACAATGGAGAGATATCACTACAAAGTATATCTAGAAGAGAAAAATGAAATGCAGATATTATGACTTTAGGGTGCGTTTGGATCGTTGGAAAAAAGAAGAAGAAGAAGGAAGAGGAAGAAAAAAAATTATAAACAATTCAAACTCTTCACAAAGTTACACACTTCTCGATACTTCTTCCTACTTCTTCCCTTCTTCTCTTCTTCCCACACCTATCCAAACGCACCCTTAGAAAAGTCACCAAAGCATCTTAAATAGGATTAGACGTTAATGAAAAGGATGGATAGCTAGAAATTAATTATACCCCGCCCCTTCATTAATTGAACAGGAAGTTGGGTTGAAAAAAATAGAAAATAGGAAACTAAGGTCAAAATTTTAAATATATTAGCTACAAATTAATAAACTGATCCAATACGACTTCATTTTTCAAAATATAATTTAGTTCATCGACGAACCAGAATTTTGTAAACTATTGTTAGATCATAAGAGTTGAATCTTTTGTTGAATATATTTGCTTGACAAGTAGAAAACAAAGTAGTACATTTTTTTTCTGTTGTATTTTATTAAAAATTCGGTATCATGAGAGGGTGTATATTTTCAGCCAATGACGGAGAAAGAATCTCTAGATACTAAACAGCACTATTTCTACTAACAATTAATAGATATATTCCTTGTAACAGAACAGCTCTTTTAATTTTCAATCGGGGCCTATCTCAGGTATGCCTGGTTAACGTGTCATACGGCAACGGAATGGACCGTTTCGTTTACCGTTCCGTTTCATAAACGGTATGACTGTTTCATTTCGTTTTCCGTTCCGTTTCATAAACGAAATGCGCTTTCATTCCGTTACACGTTCCGTTTGGACGGAACGGAACGACGTGGATTTACAATTAAATATGCACTATTTATCGAAACAGAAGCGAAATAGGCCATTCCATTTACCGTTCTGTTTCGACAACGGTACGTTCTCTCATTCCGTTTGCCGTTCCGTTTTCTAAAATGAAATAAAATTCTGTTCCGCCATTCGTTCCGTTTGGACGGAACGTGACGGAAAACGAATAACGGATCTACCGTCGGCAGGTATAATCTCAGGCCGCTTTGCCTAAAAAAAAAATAATAATAAATAATAGATATATTCCTCTGACATGTTGTGCAATTTGAATAATATTTGGTCAGGTTATGCAAGATTGTTGGGAAATATCGATCTTAGGAAATAACGTAAATTGGGGCAGAGCCGGCCCAAACCTTAAATCATAATCATAAACCCTATAGTACAATAGTTTGTTAAATATTAAATATATGCTTGAATGTGTGCCAAAACTGCACATTTTTTTGATGAACAAAAAAATCATTTTTTTATTTTTTATTTTTTGCCAAACTGCACATTTTGATTGACAAGGAGTCAAGGACCCCATTCTATGTTACCTAGGCTAGATATTCACCAGCAAGGGTGTCATTATCTAATTTGGACTGGATGCCTGGATACATTATACAAACATGTCGCATCTAATTTATCGGTTATACAGTTAATTATACTGGATACTTTATACAAATAGTAACAGCTGCGTAGCTTTTTCCTTTTAACTATTGCGCATGTCATGTGGCACGTGTGTAGCGGGTCAAGAAGTAACATGCTTCTTTTTCCAATTTGCCATAAGACCCTCAATTACACGTTAGATCATTCCTTTTTGTTTTATTGAAGAAAGCCTCCAGGTTATTTCTTTGACGAAGTTTTGAAAATCAATTTTAGTGCATCTATATATGGGCCTATGGCATTTATTTGTAAGACAGAAATATGATATGTATATCATAGGGATTGGAGAAAATGGAGTCAATATATTGATAATTAATTTGACATCCATTCTGTTCAATTGAGTCCGTCCTAGGCTTTAGGGTGCACCCCACATGTCGATTTCAATAATGTCAAGTGTTATTTCAAATATTAATATTGTACGTACTGTTTTATAAAAAAAATAATAATCTTATTGCAATTTTGAAGTTATCCAGGGCTGACAGCTTGATATATATGCTTTTATAATTGTTAGCACTTCTCGAAATACATTTTTTTTTTTGCGCAAAACAGATCAAACCAACCAATTAACGGTTCAAAAATTTTGATTGTTTTATTCATTGAATCAAAAAAAAATTGATACACTTAGTTAAGAAAAAACGAAAACCATATTTATGTTCCAAATTACTTCGTTTGAGATACCTGACAAACATTATAATCCTAATCGTTTATTTTTCAGAGATGCATATTATTCTCCAGAACTGATAGTTTCTTTGGTAAATAAGTCAAAATTGGACTTTATTTCCCAATAATTGTTGTGACCATTCATATGTCATGTCTATGACAATCATGCAAGTTTCAATTATTCATCAATAAGTTTCCAAAATGAAATACAGCCATTTATTTTAAAACTTTTCAACATTACATAAATATTTTGCAAATTTTTTGTTCCATTAAACTTTAATTTAGTTGAAAATTAACTGAAAATTAGAGATTATCGTATTCAAGAGAACAAAATTTTCTTTTGTATTAAAACTTAATTTATCATAATGAAAAAACTGATTTGAAGTTGAACAGACTAATACATTTAAAAAAAAAAAAAAAACTCAAGGTAATATTGTGCATAAATAATTGCTTCCCGAAACTCCTAGCAATGAATTCTATTCAAAGAAGAAATTCAAGAATGGCATTTGGTTCTTGTCCAATTTGGAGTTAAGTCACCGTTTGCTAGGATCCTAATTTGTGAATAAGTCACCGTTTGCTAGGATCTTAATTTGTGAAATCCAATTAATTAAAAATAATGCAAAGTAATTGAAGAATAGTGGTTTGCAACATACATAAACTCATTACTTTCCTTTGTATCATAATGAACTTTTTTATTACGGTCAGATACTAATGATTTCAAATAAACAATGAATCATAGGACTCTGTTCAAAGAACGTTTTTTTTTTTTTTTTTTTTTTTTTGAGACAGAAATATCTGTTTAAGCGGGTGGCTTGCTCCATATTTTTTTCTGCTCGTCAAAACTAGAAATCACAGCCGTCTGTCTTTGTTGAGATAATGCACTTGCAAATTTTGCGTAATATGCTTCTGTATCCAAACTTTCTAATATATTCACTTGTTTTCCTTTCCCATTGTCAACAGCAAGTTGGCCTTCATTTCTTTCCTCTCCAGCAATAACATCAATTTGCTTTACTTGTATGACTGGTTTTAGACTTGCTTGCTCAACCAAGAAGACGGAACCAAGGATCTCACCAATAAATATATCCTGTAGAGTAAGTTATAATTTGAGTACTTGTACTAACTGCTTAAAATTTTGCTAGATGCTTAGATGAGTATACATCCTCCATACTACTTTGGTAAACAGTTGAAAGGAATAGTATCAATGTAATTAATTTCAAATTGTTATATTCTTTTTGATAGACAGGATTAAAAAATTTGTAAATATTTTTCACTAAAATAATTTGAAAAGTAAATAGTTACCATGTGATTATAAACTTGGTGTTTTTTCTGCAACTCATTCATCAAAGAGAGTAACTGGTATGCAAAATTCAATTCTGCCGTCTTATTGACGAGTTGGAGGGATCGCAAGATGAATTGGAAGGAAGCCACTTTGCGCTGCGCCACAAGGGGTACCAGTGTAGTTTTGATACCAGATTGAATGACTGTTTTGGCAGCCTGGGGATCAAGAAAGAAGTTGAACTCTGCATAGTTGTTTGATGGTACCGTATAAACATTTCCCTTGCCTCCAGAATTGCTTGCAACATGGCCACCGACAATAACTATGCTCTGTAAATACAAAAAACTTACCTTATATTATTAATTGAATATTTGTAGTAAATTGGGAGTTGAATCTGACACCAACCATATATATATAAATGTCTCAGTCCTAGTGTATGTTTGCGATCCATGTCTAAATTTAGGATCATGGATGGAGTATTACAACACTGTGCGCAACTTTTAAGTTCCATGCCAATAAGGTAAATCACACACAGTAAAAAACTAAAAATCTTACCTTGTACCAAAACAATGTACGGAAGTACCAGAGAATACCAGGATCTGGTCCATGATCGACTGTTATGTAATTGGTTTTCAGTGGGCTTCTAGCAACCAGATTAATAAACATCATAATTAGTATTGTTGAAGTGCTAACCGACCTCTATTTTAGATGTTGCCTCTGTATCTGAGAGGATGATTGTGGCTAAGTTAGTGAGGGGCCCATTTGTCAGGAATGAAATCTTTTCCCCTGGATTGAGTTTTTGCGAAACCGACTCCCATACTTCAAAAGCCAATGGCTGCCTAAGTTCTGGGTGGTCTGTGTCTCTTGGGGCTCCATACTTTACTGAATTTTCAGCTGTATACCTGGATAAATTATGCAAATGTATACATTAAGTTGGGCGTAGGTCTAAAATCCTTACCAGCGTTCTTTTTCTTATGGCTCTTACCAACATTCTTAGATCAAATTGTAAATTATAAGACCTGATGCACTTTCAATAACTGAAGAAAGATCATTTACCTTCTCGGGCTTCTAGGCAAATCTCGGGCAAGTCCATAAAGAGTATCAGAATCAATGTATCCGCTGGAACCAAGTGGAATAGCCTTGAAATAAGTACAACCCAGGCTAGATGTACCTAATGCAGTAAGGTTACCGAGTCCAACTGGTATGTCGTCACGTCCCATCATGTGTAGGACATCATATATTATATCTATGGTTGCTGCATCTGCCCAGCCATCACCGCTTACCAGTATAGCCTGTGAAACAACAAAAAGTGCAAAATTAAGCCGACATAAAATTTACAATACACCATGAAAACCTTTTAATACATCCCTGTAAAACTATAAATTAATTGTCATACCTCTACTGGAATGCATGGGAGCAGCATAAAGAAAGAAGGGAGCAAACATAAGATTTTTGAAGAAAAAACTGTTGGGAATATAATAACTGTAATATTTTGTTGTTGCTGCAATAAGATAGATATTGATGTGTGGTGTGGTTTGAGTCTGCTACTAATTGTGTTTCTTTGTATCTGTGTGTATTGATTGGGTTTAGATAGCATAGGGGTGCCAGTATGCAGATTGAGAGAATATACTGGCGTCAGATGAACTTTTGGTGTTGTAATTCTGGATGCTTTTCTTTAATAAAAGGAAAGTGGTGGAGACATCTCCACTTATTTCAAAAAAAAAAAAATTGTCATATACTATGAACAAAAATGCTATTTCACGTCTTTAAAATATCCAATTTCTTTATTTTAGCCTGAAATGTAAAAGTATTCCTAAGGATAACTTCCTGTCTCACATTTCACTTAGATGTTGAAAGAAAAGATGCAGGAATAATATGCACAAAATGTTTTTTTTTTAAAGAAATTATGATGCGCAATGCAGACTTTTCTTATCTTTCTTCTAAAAAGAAATATTTCCAAAAATTTTAGCAGTGCACGTAGAAGTGACATTTTCTTTCTTTTTCTAGTGGTTAAAGCAATGTTTTCATAGTATGCTGTAATGCCACAATATTTCCCCTCAACAGAATAAAGTGAGATAACCTTTAGGTCAATATCTTCTATAGGCGCCTTAAGAAGGTAAATGAGGAGAGGAAATCTCCTGCACTCATATCCATGTCAAAAATAACAGGTCTCCCTCTGGTTTTATTGGAAAAATTGGGGAGGTACAGAGTCTCTCTGTAATAAGGAAACTGAGTACTAATATTAAAACGACCGGCATGCTGTGGAAGATTCAGGACCTGAAAGTATCAAGAATAAAATATACGACAATTGTTAGTAAGAACCAATTTTTGGTATTTTAACCTTAATATTATTAATGCCATATATATGAACTTGTTAGAATTATAATGCTCTCAACATGATTGTTAGCAATAGAGTAGTATCTGACTGAATTGTTTTCAGACTAAATAAAAATAGTGTATTATAAATTATTTTGGAAATTTGCTACAAGTTCATACCTCTAAAAAGTGTTTAAAGTATTCTTTTTCAAGGGGACTATTGACATCTCTACTCGGTTTGGCCTTGGTTGCAACAAGCACTTCGACAGCTTCTGGACCCGTAACTTCTTTAGTGTATCCATCCTGATGAAATACAGATCGATGCTTATTACTAGATGAACAATCTTTATTGTTTAATTTAAATCTAAAAGAACCCAAAAAAGGGAAATAAAAATCTAGGAAAACAAGTATTTACCAATTACCACACCAAACAACTTCCCAACCTAAAGTAATTTAACCTGGTTCATATATTATGTTGAAAATTCACTTAGTTTTCTGAAATTTAGACCTCTCCTCACCTTTTCAGTCAGTTACCAGACGAAACTTATAATTTGGTAAATTTTCACTTTGATTCTTTTCTGGAAATGAAGAAACTAATCGCATTACAAATTGTTATGATTTTGTGGACTCAGTGCCAAAAAAATCTATATTTGATTGACCTGAAACCACAAAAAACCTAAAACACAAGCACATTACCTCACATTTTCCCTTTGTGCTTCCATTAACAATGCAAAATGGATCATCTATTCCATTTTGAACATGCCCACTATGAACCCCTCCTTGCAGCAAATTAAACCTGGGCTTCTGACGACCATCAAAAAAATGGGTTTGAACCGTCATTTATGCCATAAGGCATGTTTGAGGTCACAACGGTTATGTTCATGTACTCCATCTCCGCAAAGTCATTGTCACCATTGTATTTTTCACCATTCTTCATTATGGAAACTGCGATGCCAGCCATGAATGAATCCCACATGAAGAAACTCTGTGATGAACACAAGGATTATGTTGATATCTGGATAGTATATGTTGTGCCTCGGGTTCAAGAAAAGGTTGGTATTTGTATAAAGTTTACAGACACTAATAGGATACCTATGGCCGTGCTGTGTCTCCCATTTTATGCACCGCCATGAATATCGATACATAATTGTGGGAGTTGAAATAGAGGATGATTGGGGAGTGGGGATACCATACTAGTCGGTCATGTATCAGCCTGTACCATACTTGATTTTTCATGGTTGGAGCTGTTTTGTTCTCGTTTAGTATTGGTACAGTACTGGCACCCTGCCTTCCAGATAAGTACAAACTGTACAAGAGACTCACAGTGTAAAATTTATCATTAAACCAGGTGTCTCGAGTAATTTTTAAAGATCGGAAGCTGTACTGAGCCTCATACGTGGATTGCTGTCGTTCAAATTCCTTGAAGAAGTTTTCAGTTATCGGAATAGTATTTGTTGCATCTAGGGGCACAAGAGTAATTGGTATACCCGAATGAAACACCTGAAAAGTGTATAATCAATATAGCAGAATAAATATCATGCAAGAGTTCGAATTAACCAAAAGTACATTCAAGTATAGTGATTTCTAGTGTTTTTAATACCGTACCGGCATCCACTAAAGGCCAGGTGGTCAAAATCCAGTATTTTCCGAAATATTCCGGTATTTTATCTCACAATCCCTGATACCATTGTTTCGGTCACTGTTCTGGTTCCCAGTAATACCGGAATTTTCTGGTATCAGGTAGGTATTGAAAACACTAGTAATTTCTAAATTAATTTATTAAATTGACATTATGTTTTATCCAATTACAACTTCACGGTACTTTCATCAGGAACCATGTCCAGAAAATAAATAATGGCTTCGAAGAAAAGAAAGGCAAAAAAGAAAAGATTTAGCAATTTTTACCTGATAAGCAGCAAAAGGATCTCCAAACATATTAAACTCAGCATTTGGGTTTGTACCATACGCAGAGAACATATTTCCATGATCACCACACTGCCCTGGTATGCAAGTTGTATCATTTGCAGCACAACAGCCAGTTGGGTTGCTCGATCTCACGCCACCACCCATTATGTAAATGTGCTCAACATTTTTCTTTAGATGCAGGTTTGACATGAGAAACACTGCTATATTGGTGTGTACTCCTATGAGAAACAATGTGGTGGGTCCTTCTGAGATGGTGTCAATTAATACTTGTTGTGCAGTTGGTTGACGTCGGGGTGTATATTTTCTCTCCCCCTGAAAATTTTCAGAAGAAAGTGAATTGGAAGGGAAGTATATAGCCAAAAATGTCCAATGAAGCAATTTTCATCCAATGCTTACAAAAATGAAAAACTATGCTTAACCTTAAAATTTACCTGTGGTAGAAATCCCTTCCTGAAACCATAATTAGTGTCTATATCTAACAGACCTCCACCTCCTCTAGGTATTGCCTGCCGATATCGACAATTCCCTACTGTTGTCATACCCTACAAGGAAGGTTCGTTGAGACAAAGAGATCACATAAAGAGGCGAATGTTCTAGTTTTGGAATAAAAATGGAAAAAAAAAACTTGGGAAGTAAAAAAATGTTCCTACAATTACTTCTGTGTAAACATCTCTTTTGCAAATTCTGTTCTTGCAATCATATCTGGCCCTTTAATAATTTGGGAAAAATCATCAGATTTAGAAACTATAAAACAAATTGATGGACCACATATTTTCAATTTGACCTTCCAGGGACTAGCGCCAATAAGCAATAGCCCATTGTTTGAATTAAATTTCAAGGCAGGACCAGAATGGCGAAGGTGCAGTTAAAATTCCTTATTACAGCGTTTACAATCAAAAGGGTAATCCTCAACAAAGACTACATCTTCTGATCTTCATGCGTGAAATTGCATGCTGGTCATTAGAAAACAACAAAAATAATAATAAAAAAAAAACACGTGAAATTACACTAATTATGCAGTTCACATTTAATTCCTGCCTGGAGATAGGTAGAATCGACATCATGACACTGACATAACTCTATTTAATCAGCAAAGAATAGTCTTTGTGAACGAAAATTCTCAAGAAAATTGTAATACTTTTCCTTGGACAGGTATTCCATATTTATTAAACATTTCTGAAAGGTATAAGTAGCACATATACCTGCTCAATTATTGCAAGATAACCTCCACATTAGGAAAAATGGTGCCATCATAAGATATCCCACTTCACCGCCGATTCCAACAGGATATCATCCCGATCCATCATGTAGAGAAGGTCGTACATGTGGTTGACAGCATGACCAGCATCCGTCCATGAATTCGCACTGACAGTAATAGACTGTGATTTCATAATTTCCCCAAGTTTAAGTATAATTGAAACCTATTGCGGCATAAAAGTTGGAGCAGCAGGTGACATTAAGGTAACAGTTTGTACATCAATTAAATTTTTCTCTGTTTTTTTTTTGTGTTTATTGAAGTCAAATTTATTTCTCGAATAGATGTAACATTTGAAGTTTCAACATACAGTGACAAAAAAATATTGGTGCATTAATATTTTTTGTATTATTATAAATTTTTCTTCAGTTGTTCTACTCAGTATATTATTTGGCCGAAGGCAAAACAACTGCCTATAAATTATAACTACACCTTATACAAAGTCACGTGTGCACAACAATTAAAAGATCCAGCTTACGTTGTCTAAGAAGTCAATAAATATATATTTTTATGTCCATTTTGATGATGAAAGGGTTTTTCAATAGCCAGGAAGAAGCAATCATCAATCATTTTGCTCCATATAGTTACTATTTATTAAAAAAAATACGACAAAGAAAGCTCCGCGAGTATCATTCTAATGTCAAAGAAAAAAAACATTGTGTTTTTCCGTTTGTTTCAGGAATTGAAAAAAATACTTCATGATTATAAGTAAAAGTAAATATGTTTGGTGCATTTGAGTCTTGTGCTTAACAAATCGCCATTACTATCTTCAGGAAAACACAACGTGTTTGTACTTCCTCCATGGTAATTAGTTAGTGCAATTTGGTCTCTTTTCTCGAAGAGCATGCACAAACTGCCATTTGGGAGGACTATGTGTGACAATTAATTGAAAAGGAAAAGAAAAAAGGAAGCAAGCAAGGTGATTTCAAACCTTGAGATTAAACTCCGAACGGTTCTGCTTTAGCAGATACAAAATTGCGAAAAGATCGTCGGTATCCACATCAGTGTCAACATGGATCCTTCGTGGTGTATTTGTTGCGGACATTCCGATCCGTTAACACTACCAAGCATAGGATTACTATAATCAGCATCATAGATACAGAGGCAGAGCAGAATAGAGGAGGAGGTTATGTTGCCACAGAGTTATTAGTTATTGTCAGAAAAAAAAGGGAAGGGAGGTTCTAGCTAGAACAGGTAAGAGCCCCCACAATAGCTAATTGAATAGGCATATATGTAAGGTGCAGAGCAGAGCAAGGATAGTTTCAATAGTCAAAATAGTAGTGAAATTAAAAAAATAATAGTAAAATAAAATGATTTATAAAGAAAATAAATGGAGGAGGATATGCTGTTTGTTAATTTGAAGTTGCCTTTGCAAGTGGCTGTAATGAAGTCAAACTAACACGAGATAAGAATTCTAGTTTGACTATCCGGAGATTATGCAATCAAATAAAAAAAATGATGTTTCATTAACTTATTAGCAACCCAATTCTTCCTTTGGCCCAAATCGGTAGCAAGTTGTATAATTTCTTTTATTATTATTATTTGTTTTTTGAAGGTTGGCAATTGCCAACAAGTTGTATAATTTCAGAGCTAGTTATATACAGCTGAAACATGTGTGCTGTTCAACGAATCAGAGATGTGATTATTTTTATTATTAAAATAAATATATCCAGTGTCCAATAAAATTGTTGCACAATCCTCCAAATGATTTAAAAATTGTCCAGCAGAATGGACAGATTATCAACTAATTAAGAAGTTGTATTGTCAAATTCTGTAGCCATAACCTTCTCTATTGTTGGTTTCAATATATTAGTCGCTTTCACAATTTTATCTGTTTCTGTATTTCAACATTCAGTGTCAATCATCCTTAATAATCAATAATTAGAAGAGCGTTTTATATCAAAAATATAGATTCATCAGTGTTTAAAAAACCGTACCGGACCGGCCGGTTCAACCGGGTTACCGTGAACCGGACCCTGGTCCGGTAGGTTTAGCCCATAAAACCGGATTTCTGATGAACCGGAAAAAAACGGAAAAAACCCATTTAAATCGGGTAAACCGATAACTGAACAAGCCGGTTTATTGTTTTGAACCAGAGAAACAAGTAAGTTAAATTGAAAACAATACAAAATTTGTTGAGTTGGGGAATCAAACCCTAGTCTTTATGCATTAAAGACAACACACTTAATCATTAAGCCACATTATTCTTTTGGTATAAATGGACTTTTATATATTATTATACCGGTTTGTAAACCGGTAAAATCGGTAAATCTCAATAAACCCCATATCGACAGCCTCACCGGTTTAATCGCCGGTATGGTATTTAAAACACTGGAAATTGAATCTGTAATCTCTTGATACTAATTATGTAATGTTATCATATTGAGATACCAGCCAAAAAATCTAATTTTTAAATAAGGCAAGGGAGAGAAAAAAAAATACTAGTGTCATGTTTATCATTTGTGCGAGCATCACATGCCAATTTTCTTTTATTTTATCTTAAACTATTTAAAATTTTAGTCCTTTGTTCCGTCAGATTATTTGTTCATTGATGTTTACGGAAGTAGCAGAACACCGCTCACGATAAGTACTTTTCATTGTAGATTTTATACAAAAATATTCCGAGTGGCCATTATATGGCAGGCGAAATTAAGATATTTATATGCTCGTCTTATGAAGAATTATACGGGATAGCCACAAAAAATTGTCCGGTTGTGAACATTACTGTTTTTTTTAGTTTTGTGCCACTGACATGCGTGGACACTGTACAACAGATAAAATTAAGTTGTTTATATGATTCGCTACATAATCAGCAACAATTATTTTATGCAAAAATTCACAATCGATTTTTAAAAAAATTACATATCTCGTGAAGAGAAATTGAACCAAAATTAAAAATAGTTTCGCGGAGTAAAGAAATTTAAATCGGAAAATCTATTAAAAGATTGTATATGAGTTGGATCATGGATGTATGTTTTATGCATTTATTTTATATATATTTAAAAAACACAAAATGAAAGGAAAAAAAAAAATTACGATCCCATTCGACAAAATAAACAATTGAATACAATTTGGCCCTCTATCATTTCAGATTTGCACTAATTATTGGCTCCGCTTGGATTCCATTTGGGAAGAAGGAAATAAGAGAATAAGTTTATTATAAACAATTCAATTCACAAAGTTACACACTTTCCAATATTTCTTCCCACTTCTTCCCTTCTTCCATATCTTATCCAAACAGAGCCATTAAGGCAACAATTTTAATATAATATTGCATAGATATAGTAATTTGCCCCCCTTAAGATAATACATTGCAAATTAAGCCCCCTCAATTTTTCTTCTAGCTCCGCCATTCGCAGTTATAACTATTTCTCTCAAAAAATGAAAATAAAAACGAAAGCTACGGCTAAGACTTTCATCAATATGGTGCATTAAAAGCAGCCAGAGAGTCCTGTATGATAAAATGTTGTTGTTGTATGTATCGTTTATTAAATTTTTACAAAATTTCATTTTTTTAAAACAGTTACGACGTACTTGGGAATTGAAAATATACTCTTATCAAAATAATTTTTACATTAAATTTTATTGATTTCATTTGATTAGAATTGATTTTTCAGAATTTCGATGGGTCTAATCACATAAAAATTTCAGTTAAATCAAACCAAATCCATTTATTTTGATAAGAGAATTTTTTATTATATGAAAATTTATGAAATTTCGAGGGAAAATTATCAAGCGCGCATGTGTTCTGTCGGCAAATGTGCCGGATATTGGTACCTATAAATTAAATGTGATCCTTAATGATACATATCGTTATGTGTATAGCTAGGACGGTTGCATGTGGAGTATATCTATTATATATGCTACATAGTAGGAATAAATACGTACAATTAATTACATTAATAAATATGTACAATTAATGGCAGTATTTAATTTGGGATCTTATCTTCATGCGTCTAGTAATTCTTTATTTTGATACTAATAAATTATCACATGCAAATTATCAGATTTTAAATCCAAAATTGTAAATATTTTTTATTTATATATTATATTTATTTATAGTATAAAATAATTATGGGGCCGTTTGGATTGAAGTGGAAATTTGGAAATTTTGGAAAATTTCATATTCCTATGCATAAATTTATTATAAATAATCTAAATTCTTCACAAAGTTATACACTTTCCAATAAATTTACGTCTAGAAATTAGAATTTCCCAAACCTCAAATTCCTAAACGATTCAAACGGACCTATAGTATTTGGTGCATTATCATTTTCATATAATTCATAAATATTTGGTGCGAAAAATTTGTTCATCCAAGATTTCCTATAGGCTATAGATGTTATTCTGTCATAACATACTGCGAGTGAACGCAATCATTCATACGGGTTGGACCGAGTTGCTACCAAGTAATTACAAAAAAAAAAATAGGTCACTGAAAATCGAGAGCAGACTGGGTTTGGGATCTTCTGTGTCTCATTCGGTGTCTCAAATATGATAAAGCTCGATATAAGTTATTGTCAGAATGTCACGTGGAGATAGTATTGATGACTGATGTGATGAGACATTTGAGGGATGAGGTCAAAGTTAGGGGCTCTTTGATTGATCGGAAAATTTGAAAAAATTTATCTTTCTATTATAAATTTATTATAAACAATTCAAATTTTTACAAATTTACATACTTCTCAATAAATTATGTCTAGAAATAAAAAAATTTCAATTCTCTAAATTCCTAAACGATCCAAACGACCCAGAGTGAATCGAGAAATGGATGCAACATTTTCTACATTTAAATGAGAAACAAAAAAAGTTGAAAAGCTATTAGAGGATCCCCTTTTAAAGCAACATATTTTTTTTCTACTTGACAAAATTATTTTGAAACAATACTTGACAAAATTATAACCATTTATTTGATTCTATTAATTTTTTTTCGGGTGATAAGGATCATTCCTGATATTCATCATTTCCATCATCCCCACGTGTTTTTTCTATTTTTGGCTCTACGCATTTTTCTATTTCTGGAAATCCTTATCCCGCGTATTCCTTTCTTCTCACGTACGTTATCCCCCTCCCTCCTGTCGCTCTGTTTCCCTCACTCCTGCGTACGCCCTTCCCCTCCCTCTTCCGAGCATAACTGTTGAAATTAATATATAAAATCGTTGAAGTTAATATCATAATTGTTGAAATTAATATATAAATGTTGAAGGTAATATCGTAACCGTTGAAGTTAATATATATAAATGTTGAAGGTAATATCGTAACCGTTGAAGTTAATATACATAAATGTTGAAGATAATATCGTAACTATTGAAGTTAATATATATAAATGTTGAAGATAATATCGTAACCGTTGAAATTAATATATATAACTGTTATGATATTAATTTCAACAGATAGGATATTACCTTCAACATTTAACTATATTAACTTCAACAGTTATGAAGTGTGTAGGAGGAGAAGAGGGAGGGTGGGGGGGACAGCGTACGTGAGAGGGATGAGGGAGGAGGGAGACAGTTTACGCAGGAGGGGAGGAATTAGTTCACGCGGGAGGAGGGGCACATCGTACGCGGAAGGGGATGGATTAGTTCACGCGTTTTCTCTTTCTGAAAATTAGAAATGATGAAGATGATATAATATTTGAGATGGTCCTAAGCGATTCTGATTTTATTTTAGAGAAAAATGTTATGAAATGCATTCTTTTGGTCCTTTCCGTAACTTAATTAAGTCACTTTTCTCAAAGCTACCGTTTAAGACAACTTTGATGAAATCAGAGAAGTCATTATATTGTGGATAGATAAGAAAATCCCCATGTACATTGTATACAAATTACAAGGTGTCAAGGTCAATCCGTATGACTAGCCTAGCCACGTGTCGTATATACCAAAATAAGGAATCAACGTGACAACTAGTCAAACGAGAAGATTGATTGCTAAGTTCCTAAATGCATTTAATGAGGAGGTTGAAACGTCTTCATCTTTAATTATATTAATTAATATGACCCTACTTTCTAATTCTAAAATAATTTTTTAATTTAAATTAAAAAAATAAAACCGTTATATATAATTTGTATTATTTTTCTTACATGCATATACAAAATTATTATATTTCAACTTAGTTTAATAAGATCCTGTATATGAAAAAATCAACGTTTAGAATTTTCCACGTACAATCTATTGATGACCATCAAAACAATTGAATTATCGTTTCTTTATTCTTATTCCTTATTCAATCCCTCATCCAAACACGGAAGGTGCTTTGGACAACATGATTTTTTCTTTGGGCAACAGGATCGTTTTGTTAAATGTCTAATTACCCTTCTAAGAAATTAATTGCGATTTCTCTTACTAAACTAGACCTAGTCGGTCTCTTCTCCCCTCTCCAAAAGAAATTAACTGTGTTATTGTTTTTTTAATTTGTCAGAGGAGAAGATGCAATCCAAAAGACCATAGAAGCACTTCGTGCTTTGAGAAAACTATTAACGAAAGAAAAGTTATAATAGAATATTCAATATTATTATCAGGAATTTCTTATCTAGACGACCAGAAGACTTGGGACGATTTGCACAAATGATCGGCGAATTTGTAATTCTTGAAATATAGTAAGAGACGAGAAAAACACAGTTAAGGAATAAAGAAAAAGCACGGTGAAGGTTGAAGGAATAATTTAGGTGATAGATCTTAATTAATACTAAGGATAATTTAGACATTAAGAAAAAAATATGTTGCTCCAAGAAAAAATCATGTTGCCCAAGCACCTCCCTCCAAACACACCACATATGTATAAGAATTATATATAAATTAAAAAGGTATGAGTAATTATCTAATATGTATGAGGTTCTCCTCATATTCAACCTAAGTTGTGCCAGAATTAGTAATCTTCTAATAAATAATTTTGTCATTTTTTTTGCAAATTGTTTCCTGTTAATTCTCATAAAAGAAGCTAACCTTCCCGTTAAATTATTTCATTCAATAAAAGAGACCATTTAATAATGAGTTATGTGAATAAGGTTGAATCAAAAGGTAAATTTAATATGCTATTGAAAATACAATAAAAATTATCGAAACATTTATGCAATTTTAATATTCCAATTTGTTATTAAACAAATAAAAATTTATTTGTATGGAAAAATAACTTAATGAATGGCAAAACACACTCCTAATTCATAATTTAATTTCAGATAGATATTTTGTCTAGAACATAAAAAAAGTACATTAATGTTAGATTTAAAATTTATCTCACGTTTTTTTTTTTACAATTGTTAGGATTATGAAGTGATTTTTATAAGGTCCAATAAAACTTAAACATTTTGAAGCAAACTGATCGACTGATAGACTCCACCTGTAGACTCCAATTGATAATTAAGAATAAGATTATAAATTAATTGTTGGCTTTCATTAGCCTCTTGCTGCGATTGAATTTGTTAATACTTGTAAATAGGGCTGTCCAAACGTGGTAAGTGGCACGAAATGACACCAAACCGTTACCGTGCCACTTATTAAACGGTACAATAACGGCATGTCACTTACCGTTTCATTTATTAAACGAAATAATTTCTATGCATCAACCGTATATTACACATAAAACGGTTTGAAATGGTCGAACGGTATAATCATTGTGCCACTTAAAAAACGGTATAAATTTTTATGTCACAAACCGTTTCATTTCGGTTAAACGAAACGACATAACGGTAAATGACCAACCGTTGACAGCTCTACTTGTAAATCATTTTTGTTGCTCAGCTTGAATGATGGATGTTCACTTGTTCAGACAGGTGGCTGGTTGTTGATTGGCACATTAATCCAGAGTCAACAAATGAAATTGAGGGACGCGACATAAGTGAATTTTAGAATTTAGAACAGAGCCACTTGATGTTAAGTTAGAACAGAGGTGAAATAGACGCCACATGCAGGTGGAAGTTAGAACAAAGCCAGAGGTACACGCATCTATTTGACGCTTCTGCTATCAACCCCACATGCACAAGTAGGATATTGATGCTTAAAAAGGGAGGTGAAAAAAAAAAATGCAAGTAACAGAATTAATGTAAACAAAACAAATCATAATTTTTTAAATGCATGTACGATCTGACACATTCGCTGTTCCAAATAACTAGCATTAATTCTACCATGTTGATGATTTGTGAAG
>JAMFTS010000085.1:0-2500 GCA_028095005.1 Rhynchospora pubera
AGCGGGCGTGCCCGCGTCAGCCTTTTATCTAATAAATGCATCCCTTCCAGAAGTCGGGGTTTGTTGCACGTATTAGCTCTAGAATTACTACGGTTATCCGAGTAGCACGTACCATCAAACAAACTATAACTGATTTAATGAGCCATTCGCAGTTTCACAGTCTGAATTAGTTCATACTTACACATGCATGGCTTAATCTTTGAGACAAGCATATGACTACTGGCAGGATCAACCAGGTAGCACGTCTTAAACGAGAGCCGGCACATTGTTTCTGGAGCCGCCCCGGAGGGGAGAACCATCTCACAACAGTACCCGGCAATCGCTGCTCATTCGGTCAGGGAGGCAACCAACACACCGCTCCATCATGACGCCAAAAGCGACATGACAGGGCGATCGACGGACCAATGATCCGTAAAAGGGACCTTCCGAAGCCTGCAGGCCGCTAATGGCCGACAGAACTTATCATGGACACCACATCCGCAAGAGCCGACAACACCCGTGTGCGGTGCCACGGCATTGATGCCATGGGACGCACAAGGGTTTCGCCTAAAATTCGGCTGCCCCTGCAGACAATAAAATTATCAGCAAGGCAAGCAAAAGCATACATCGTCGGACAGATCATGTTTCCCGCTTGGATAGAACGACACAGACAAATACGGTACCCACAATCCCTCCCAGGCGAAATTTCACACCGGACGAGAGGGATAATGAAGAGGCGGCCCCATGACAGTCTGCCACGCCGATGCGCAGGAGTTCTGCCATGCAGAGCACGCCAAAAACAACTCATGCAACGCCACACGCCTAAACACAACGCCACCGTCGCCTACAACACCGCTGCACAGGCCAGATCGGACCTCTAGCAGCGAAGATGCAAGTCCAGGATACGCATCGCATAGAGGAATGCCGTATGCGAAAAACTAACAATCCGTGGGTCGTTTAGGGACGATTCATGGGTCGTGTATGGCCGATCCGAAACCAACAAATTTTCTTTGCCGACTAGCGCGGATCGGTCCATGGCATTCAACACCCCTCCAGCAGGTTGCCAAGCTGCCATCATCGGGGATTCCGTGGGTCGTTTAGGGCCAATTCATGGGTCTTTTGGCCGATCCGAAACCGACAAAATTTCTTTGCCGACAAGAGCGGATCGATCCATGGCATTCAACACCCCTCCAGCAGGTTGCCAAGCTGCCATCATCGGGGATTCCGTGGGTCATTTAGGGCCAATTCATGGGTCGTTTATGGCCGATCCGAAACCGACAAAATTTCTTTGCGGACAAGCGCGGATCGGTCCATGGCATTCCAACACCCCTCCAGCAGGTTGCCAAGCTGCCATCATCGGGGATTCCGTGGGTCATTTAGGGCCAATTCATGGGTTGTTTGGCCGATCCGACAAAATTTCTTTGCCGACAAGCGCAGATCGGTCCATGGCATTCCAACACCCCTCCAGCAGGTTGCCAAGCTGCCATCATCGGGGATTCCGTGGGTCGTTTAGGGCCAATTCATGGGTCGTTTGGCCGATCCGAAACCGACAAAATTTCTTTGCCGACAAGCGCGGATCGATCCATGGCATTCCAACACCCCTCCGGCAGGTTGCCAAGCTGCCATCATCGGGGATTCCGTGGGTCGTTTAGGGCCAATTCATGGGTCGTTTGGCCGATCCGAAACCGACAAAATTTCTTTGCCGACAAGCGCGGATCGGTCCATGGCATTCCAACACCCCTCCGGCAGGTTGCCAAGCTGCCATCATCGGGGATTCCGTGGGTCATTTAGGGCCAATTCATGGGTCGTTTGGCCGATCCGACAAAATTTCTTTGCCGACAAGCGCGGATCGGTCCATGGCATTCCAACACCCCTCCAGCAGGTTGCCAAGCTGCCATCATCGGGGATTCCGTGGGTCGTTTAGGGCCAATTCATGGGTCGTTTGGCCGATCCGAAACCGACAAAATTTCTTTGCCGACAAGCGCGGATCGATCCATGGCATTCCAACACCCCTCCAGCAGGTTGCCAAGCTGCCATCATCGGGGATTCCGTGGGTCGTTTAGGGCCAATTCATGGGTCGTTTGGCCGATCCGAAACCGACAAAATTTCTTTGCCGACAAGCGCGGATCGGTCCATGGCATTCCAACACCCCTCCAGCAGGTTGCCAAGCTGCCATCATCGGGGATTCTGTGGGACGTTTAGCTTGTCTGGCACGCTCCAACAGAGCGGAGGGTCACATCGAACCATCCCGTGGCCCGTTTCGGACCAGTCCGTAGCTCATCGGACCAGTCGGTGTCAGGGGGAAACACCGCTGCAGCGTGCCAAGCTGCAGCCTTGGATGGGTTGCCAACCCAATTCCAAGTCGAATACACCCTACCCCCTAATAGACAAGATGCATTTTTTCCCTTCTTATAGTACCGTAGTTACCAACCCCTGAAAAACCCCTCACGCTTTTTGGTGCCCGTTCCACGCTTTTCGGCCAGAGAGAGCTTGTCTGCCACGCTCCAACAGAGCGGAGGGT
>JAMFTS010000085.1:32500-35000 GCA_028095005.1 Rhynchospora pubera
ATGGCATTCCAACACCCCTCCAGCAGGTTGCCAAGCTGCCATCATCGGGGATTCCGTGGGTCATTTAGGGCCAATTCATGGGTTGTTTGGCCGATCCGACAAAATTTCTTTGCCGACAAGCGCAGATCGGTCCATGGCATTCCAACACCCCTCCAGCAGGTTGCCAAGCTGCCATCATCGGGGATTCCGTGGGTCGTTTAGGGCCAATTCATGGGTCGTTTGGCCGATCCGAAACCGACAAAATTTCTTTGCCGACAAGCGCGGATCGATCCATGGCATTCCAACACCCCTCCGGCAGGTTGCCAAGCTGCCATCATCGGGGATTCCGTGGGTCGTTTAGGGCCAATTCATGGGTCGTTTGGCCGATCCGAAACCGACAAAATTTCTTTGCCGACAAGCGCGGATCGGTCCATGGCATTCCAACACCCCTCCGGCAGGTTGCCAAGCTGCCATCATCGGGGATTCCGTGGGTCATTTAGGGCCAATTCATGGGTCGTTTGGCCGATCCGACAAAATTTCTTTGCCGACAAGCGCGGATCGGTCCATGGCATTCCAACACCCCTCCAGCAGGTTGCCAAGCTGCCATCATCGGGGATTCCGTGGGTCGTTTAGGGCCAATTCATGGGTCGTTTGGCCGATCCGAAACCGACAAAATTTCTTTGCCGACAAGCGCGGATCGATCCATGGCATTCCAACACCCCTCCAGCAGGTTGCCAAGCTGCCATCATCGGGGATTCCGTGGGTCGTTTAGGGCCAATTCATGGGTCGTTTGGCCGATCCGAAACCGACAAAATTTCTTTGCCGACAAGCGCGGATCGGTCCATGGCATTCCAACACCCCTCCAGCAGGTTGCCAAGCTGCCATCATCGGGGATTCTGTGGGACGTTTAGCTTGTCTGGCACGCTCCAACAGAGCGGAGGGTCACATCGGACCATCCCGTGGCCCGTTTCGGACCAGTCCGTAGCTCATCGGACCAGTCGGTGTCAGGGGGAAACACCGCTGCAGCGTGCCAAGCTGCAGCCTTGGATGGGTTGCCAACCCAATTCCAAGTTGAATACACCCTACCCCCTAATAGACAAGATGCATTTTTTCCCTTCTTATAGTACCGTAGTTACCAACCCCTGAAAAACCCCTCACGCTTTTTGGTGCCCGTTCCACGCTTTTCGGCCAGAGAGAGCTTGTCTGCCACGCTCCAACAGAGCGGAGGGTCACATCAGACCATCCCGTGGCCCATTTCGGACCAGTCCGTAGGTCTTCGGACCAGTCGGTGTCAGGGGGAGACACCGCTGCAGCGTGCCAAGCTGCAGCCTTGGATGGGTTGCCAACCCAATTCCAAGTCGAATACACCCTACCCCCTAATAGACAAGATGCATTTTTTCCCTTCTTATAGTACCGTAGCTACCAACCCCTGAAAAACCCCTCACGCTTTTTGGTGCCCGTTCCACGCTTTTCGGCCAGAGAGAGCTTGTCTGGCACGCTCCAACAGAGCGGAGGGTCGCATCGGACCATCCCGTGGCCCGTTTCGGACCAGTCCGTAGCTCTTCGGACCAGTCGATGTCAGGGGGAGACACCGCTGCAGCGTGCCAAGCTGCAGCCTTGGATGGGTTGCCACGCTCCAACAGAGCGGAGGGTCACATCGGACCATCCCGTGGCCCGTTTCGGACCAGTCGGTGTCAGGGGGAGACGCCGCTGCAGCGTGCCAAGCTGCAGCCTTGGATGGGTTGCCACGCTCCAACAGAGCGGAGGGTCACATCGGACCATCCCGTGGCCCGTTTCGGACCAGTCCGTAGCTCTTCGGACCAGTCGGTGTCAGGGGGAGACACCGCTGCAGCGTGCCAAGCTGCAGCCTTGGATGGGTTGCCAACCCAATTTTGAGTCGAATACACCCTACCCCCTAATGGACAAGATGCATTTTTTCCCTTCTTATAGTACCGTAGTTACCACCCCACGAAAAACCCCTCACGCTTTTTGCCATGCTTTAGCCTGTGATGCACACGTTTCTGCCACGCTTTTCGGCCCGTCATGCACGCTTCTCTGCCACGCTTGGGCCTGTCATGCACCCATCTCGGCCACGCCTTGGCCTCTCTGCCACGCTTTTGGCCAGTCATGCACGCCTCTCTGCCACGCTTTGGCCAGTCATGCACGCCTCTCTGCCACGCTTTGGCCAGTCATGCACGCCTCTCTGCCACGCTTTTGGCCAGTCATGCACGCTTTGTTCCACGCTTTTGGCCAGTCATGCACGCCTCTCTGCCACGCTTTGGCCAGTCATGCACGCTTTGTTCCACGCTTTTGGCCTGTCATGCACGCCTCTCTGCCACGCTTTGGCCAGTCATGCACGCCTCTCTGCCACGCTTTTGGCCTGTCATGCACGCCTCTCTGCCACGCTTTGGCCAGTCATGCACGCCTCTCTGCCACGCTTTGGCCAGTCATGCACGCCTCTCTGCCACGCTTTGGCCAGTCATGCACGCTTTGTTCCACGCTTGTGGCCTGTCATGCACGC
>JAMFTS010000085.1:65000-67500 GCA_028095005.1 Rhynchospora pubera
CGGATCGATCCATGGCATTCCAACACCCCTCCGGCAGGTTGCCAAGCTGCCATCATCGGGGATTCCGTGGGTCGTTTAGGGCCAATTCATGGGTCGTTTGGCCGATCCGAAACCGACAAAATTTCTTTGCCGACAAGCGCGGATCGGTCCATGGCATTCCAACACCCCTCCGGCAGGTTGCCAAGCTGCCATCATCGGGGATTCCGTGGGTCATTTAGGGCCAATTCATGGGTCGTTTGGCCGATCCGACAAAATTTCTTTGCCGACAAGCGCGGATCGGTCCATGGCATTCCAACACCCCTCCAGCAGGTTGCCAAGCTGCCATCATCGGGGATTCCGTGGGTCGTTTAGGGCCAATTCATGGGTCGTTTGGCCGATCCGAAACCGACAAAATTTCTTTGCCGACAAGCGCGGATCGATCCATGGCATTCCAACACCCCTCCAGCAGGTTGCCAAGCTGCCATCATCGGGGATTCCGTGGGTCGTTTAGGGCCAATTCATGGGTCGTTTGGCCGATCCGAAACCGACAAAATTTCTTTGCCGACAAGCGCGGATCGGTCCATGGCATTCCAACACCCCTCCAGCAGGTTGCCAAGCTGCCATCATCGGGGATTCTGTGGGACGTTTAGCTTGTCTGGCACGCTCCAACAGAGCGGAGGGTCACATCGGACCATCCCGTGGCCCGTTTCGGACCAGTCCGTAGCTCATCGGACCAGTCGGTGTCAGGGGGAAACACCGCTGCAGCGTGCCAAGCTGCAGCCTTGGATGGGTTGCCAACCCAATTCCAAGTCGAATACACCCTACCCCCTAATAGACAAGATGCATTTTTTCCCTTCTTATAGTACCGTAGTTACCAACCCCTGAAAAACCCCTCACGCTTTTTGGTGCCCGTTCCACGCTTTTCGGCCAGAGAGAGCTTGTCTGCCACGCTCCAACAGAGCGGAGGGTCACATCAGACCATCCCGTGGCCCATTTCGGACCAGTCCGTAGGTCTTCGGACCAGTCGGTGTCAGGGGGAGACACCGCTGCAGCGTGCCAAGCTGCAGCCTTGGATGGGTTGCCAACCCAATTCCAAGTCGAATACACCCTACCCCCTAATAGACAAGATGCATTTTTTCCCTTCTTATAGTACCGTAGCTACCAACCCCTGAAAAACCCCTCACGCTTTTTGGTGCCCGTTCCACGCTTTTCGGCCAGAGAGAGCTTGTCTGGCACGCTCCAACAGAGCGGAGGGTCGCATCGGACCATCCCGTGGCCCGTTTCGGACCAGTCCGTAGCTCTTCGGACCAGTCGATGTCAGGGGGAGACACCGCTGCAGCGTGCCAAGCTGCAGCCTTGGATGGGTTGCCACGCTCCAACAGAGCGGAGGGTCACATCGGACCATCCCGTGGCCCGTTTCGGACCAGTCGGTGTCAGGGGGAGACGCCGCTGCAGCGTGCCAAGCTGCAGCCTTGGATGGGTTGCCACGCTCCAACAGAGCGGAGGGTCACATCGGACCATCCCGTGGCCCGTTTCGGACCAGTCCGTAGCTCTTCGGACCAGTCGGTGTCAGGGGGAGACACCGCTGCAGCGTGCCAAGCTGCAGCCTTGGATGGGTTGCCAACCCAATTTTGAGTCGAATACACCCTACCCCCTAATAGACAAGATGCATTTTTTCCCTTCTTATAGTACCGTAGTTACCACCCCACGAAAAACCCCTCACGCTTTTTGCCATGCTTTAGCCTGTGATGCACACGTTTCTGCCACGCTTTCGGCCCGTCATGCACGCTTCTCTGCCACGCTTGGGCCTGTCATGCACCCATCTCGGCCACGCCTTGGCCTCTCTGCCACGCTTTTGGCCAGTCATGCACGCCTCTCTGCCACGCTTTGGCCAGTCATGCACGCCTCTCTGCCACGCTTTGGCCAGTCATGCACGCCTCTCTGCCACGCTTTTGGCCAGTCATGCACGCTTTGTTCCACGCTTTTGGCCAGTCATGCACGCCTCTCTGCCACGCTTTGGCCAGTCATGCACGCTTTGTTCCACGCTTTTGGCCTGTCATGCACGCCTCTCTGCCACGCTTTGGCCAGTCATGCACGCCTCTCTGCCACGCTTTTGGCCTGTCATGCACGCCTCTCTGCCACGCTTTGGCCAGTCATGCACGCCTCTCTGCCACGCTTTGGCCAGTCATGCACGCCTCTCTGCCACGCTTTGGCCAGTCATGCACGCTTTGTTCCACGCTTGTGGCCTGTCATGCACGCTTTGTTCCACGCTTTTGGCCTGTCATGCACGCTTTGTTCCACGCTTGTGGCATGTCATGCACGCTTTGTTCCACGCTTTTGGCCTGTCATGCACGCCTCTCTGCCACGCTTTGGCCTGTCATGCACGCCTCTCTGCCACGTTTTGTGCCACCCTTTTGGCCTGTCATGCACGCTTTGTTCCACGCTTTTGGCAAGTCATGCACGCCTCTCTGCCACGTTTTGTTCCACGCTTTTGGCCTGTCATGCACGCTTTGTTCCACGC
>JAMFTS010000085.1:107500-110000 GCA_028095005.1 Rhynchospora pubera
TCCGGCAGGTTGCCAAGCTGCCATCATCGGGGATTCCGTGGGTCGTTTAGGGCCAATTCATGGGTCGTTTGGCCGATCCGAAACCGACAAAATTTCTTTGCCGACAAGCGCGGATCGGTCCATGGCATTCCAACACCCCTCCGGCAGGTTGCCAAGCTGCCATCATCGGGGATTCCGTGGGTCCTTTAGGGCCAATTCATGGGTCGTTTGGCCGATCCGAAACCGACAAAATTTCTTTGCCGACAAGCGCGGATCGATCCATGGCATTCCAACACCCCTCCATGGCATTCCAACACCCCTCCGGCAGGTTGCCAAGCTGCCATCATCGGGGATTCCGTGGGTCGTTTAGGGCCAATTCATGGGTCGTTTGGCCGATCCGAAACCGACAAAATTTCTTTGCCGACAAGCGCGGATCGGTCCATGGCATTCCAACACCCCTCCAGCAGGTTGCCAAGCTGCCATCATCGGGGATTCCGTGGGTCATTTAGGGCCAATTCATGGGTCGTTTGGCCGATCCGACAAAATTTCTTTGCCGACAAGCGCGGATCGGTCCATGGCATTCCAACACCCCTCCAGCAGGTTGCCAAGCTGCCATCATCGGGGATTCCGTGGGTCGTTTAGGGCCAATTCATGGGTCGTTTGGCCGATCCGAAACCGACAAAATTTCTTTGCCGACAAGCGCGGATCGATCCATGGCATTCCAACACCCCTCCAGCAGGTTGCCAAGCTGCCATCATCGGGGATTCCGTGGGTCGTTTAGGGCCAATTCATGGGTCGTTTGGCCGATCCGAAACCGACAAAATTTCTTTGCCGACAAGCGCGGATCGGTCCATGGCATTCCAACACCCCTCCAGCAGGTTGCCAAGCTGCCATCATCGGGGATTCTGTGGGACGTTTAGCTTGTCTGGCACGCTCCAACAGAGCGGAGGGTCACATCGGACCATCCCGTGGCCCGTTTCGGACCAGTCCGTAGCTCATCGGACCAGTCGGTGTCAGGGGGAAACACCGCTGCAGCGTGCCAAGCTGCAGCCTTGGATGGGTTGCCAACCCAATTCCAAGTCGAATACACCCTACCCCCTAATAGACAAGATGCATTTTTTCCCTTCTTATAGTACCGTAGTTACCAACCCCTGAAAAACCCCTCACGCTTTTTGGTGCCCGTTCCACGCTTTTCGGCCAGAGAGAGCTTGTCTGCCACGCTCCAACAGAGCGGAGGGTCACATCAGACCATCCCGTGGCCCATTTCGGACCAGTCCGTAGGTCTTCGGACCAGTCGGTGTCAGGGGGAGACACCGCTGCAGCGTGCCAAGCTGCAGCCTTGGATGGGTTGCCAACCCAATTCCAAGTCGAATACACCCTACCCCCTAATAGACAAGATGCATTTTTTCCCTTCTTATAGTACCGTAGCTACCAACCCCTGAAAAACCCCTCACGCTTTTTGGTGCCCGTTCCACGCTTTTCGGCCAGAGAGAGCTTGTCTGGCACGCTCCAACAGAGCGGAGGGTCGCATCGGACCATCCCGTGGCCCGTTTCGGACCAGTCCGTAGCTCTTCGGACCAGTCGATGTCAGGGGGAGACACCGCTGCAGCGTGCCAAGCTGCAGCCTTGGATGGGTTGCCACGCTCCAACAGAGCGGAGGGTCACATCGGACCATCCCGTGGCCCGTTTCGGACCAGTCGGTGTCAGGGGGAGACGCCGCTGCAGCGTGCCAAGCTGCAGCCTTGGATGGGTTGCCACGCTCCAACAGAGCGGAGGGTCACATCGGACCATCCCGTGGCCCGTTTCGGACCAGTCCGTAGCTCTTCGGACCAGTCGGTGTCAGGGGGAGACACCGCTGCAGCGTGCCAAGCTGCAGCCTTGGATGGGTTGCCAACCCAATTTTGAGTCGAATACACCCTACCCCCTAATAGACAAGATGCATTTTTTCCCTTCTTATAGTACCGTAGTTACCACCCCACGAAAAACCCCTCACGCTTTTTGCCATGCTTTAGCCTGTGATGCACACGTTTCTGCCACGCTTTCGGCCCGTCATGCACGCTTCTCTGCCACGCTTGGGCCTGTCATGCACCCATCTCGGCCACGCCTTGGCCTCTCTGCCACGCTTTTGGCCAGTCATGCACGCCTCTCTGCCACGCTTTGGCCAGTCATGCACGCCTCTCTGCCACGCTTTGGCCAGTCATGCACGCCTCTCTGCCACGCTTTTGGCCAGTCATGCACGCTTTGTTCCACGCTTTTGGCCAGTCATGCACGCCTCTCTGCCACGCTTTGGCCAGTCATGCACGCTTTGTTCCACGCTTTTGGCCTGTCATGCACGCCTCTCTGCCACGCTTTGGCCAGTCATGCACGCCTCTCTGCCACGCTTTTGGCCTGTCATGCACGCCTCTCTGCCACGCTTTGGCCAGTCATGCACGCCTCTCTGCCACGCTTTGGCCAGTCATGCACGCCTCTCTGCCACGCTTTGGCCAGTCATGCACGCTTTGTTCCACGCTTGTGGCCTGTC
>JAMFTS010000085.1:132500-135000 GCA_028095005.1 Rhynchospora pubera
TCATCGGGGATTCCGTGGGTCGTTTAGGGCCAATTCATGGGTCTTTTGGCCGATCCGAAACCGACAAAATTTCTTTGCCGACAAGAGCGGATCGATCCATGGCATTCAACACCCCTCCAGCAGGTTGCCAAGCTGCCATCATCGGGGATTCCGTGGGTCGTTTAGGGCCAATTCATGGGTCGTTTATGGCCGATCCGAAACCGACAAAATTTCTTTGCCGACAAGCGCGGATCGGTCCATGGCATTCCAACACCCCTCCAGCAGGTTGCCAAGCTGCCATCATCGGGGATTCCGTGGGTCATTTAGGGCCAATTCATGGGTTGTTTGGCCGATCCGACAAAATTTCTTTGCCGACAAGCGCAGATCGGTCCATGGCATTCCAACACCCCTCCAGCAGGTTGCCAAGCTGCCATCATCGGGGATTCCGTGGGTCGTTTAGGGCCAATTCATGGGTCGTTTGGCCGATCCGAAACCGACAAAATTTCTTTGCCGACAAGCGCGGATCGATCCATGGCATTCCAACACCCCTCCGGCAGGTTGCCAAGCTGCCATCATCGGGGATTCCGTGGGTCGTTTAGGGCCAATTCATGGGTCGTTTGGCCGATCCGAAACCGACAAAATTTCTTTGCCGACAAGCGCGGATCGGTCCATGGCATTCCAACACCCCTCCGGCAGGTTGCCAAGCTGCCATCATCGGGGATTCCGTGGGTCATTTAGGGCCAATTCATGGGTCGTTTGGCCGATCCGACAAAATTTCTTTGCCGACAAGCGCGGATCGGTCCATGGCATTCCAACACCCCTCCAGCAGGTTGCCAAGCTGCCATCATCGGGGATTCCGTGGGTCGTTTAGGGCCAATTCATGGGTCGTTTGGCCGATCCGAAACCGACAAAATTTCTTTGCCGACAAGCGCGGATCGATCCATGGCATTCCAACACCCCTCCAGCAGGTTGCCAAGCTACCATCATCGGGGATTCCGTGGGTCGTTTAGGGCCAATTCATGGGTCGTTTGGCCGATCCGAAACCGACAAAATTTCTTTGCCGACAAGCGCGGATCGGTCCATGGCATTCCAACACCCCTCCAGCAGGTTGCCAAGCTGCCATCATCGGGGATTCTGTGGGACGTTTAGCTTGTCTGGCACGCTCCAACAGAGCGGAGGGTCACATCGGACCATCCCGTGGCCCGTTTCGGACCAGTCCGTAGCTCATCGGACCAGTCGGTGTCAGGGGGAAACACCGCTGCAGCGTGCCAAGCTGCAGCCTTGGATGGGTTGCCAACCCAATTCCAAGTCGAATACACCCTACCCCCTAATAGACAAGATGCATTTTTTCCCTTCTTATAGTACCGTAGTTACCAACCCCTGAAAAACCCCTCACGCTTTTTGGTGCCCGTTCCACGCTTTTCGGCCAGAGAGAGCTTGTCTGCCACGCTCCAACAGAGCGGAGGGTCACATCAGACCATCCCGTGGCCCATTTCGGACCAGTCCGTAGGTCTTCGGATCAGTCGGTGTCAGGGGGAGACACCGCTGCAGCGTGCCAAGCTGCAGCCTTGGATGGGTTGCCAACCCAATTCCAAGTCGAATACACCCTACCCCCTAATAGACAAGATGCATTTTTTCCCTTCTTATAGTACCGTAGCTACCAACCCCTGAAAAACCCCTCACGCTTTTTGGTGCCCGTTCCACGCTTTTCGGCCAGAGAGAGCTTGTCTGGCACGCTCCAACAGAGCGGAGGGTCGCATCGGACCATCCCGTGGCCCGTTTCGGACCAGTCCGTAGCTCTTCGGACCAGTCGATGTCAGGGGGAGACACCGCTGCAGCGTGCCAAGCTGCAGCCTTGGATGGGTTGCCACGCTCCAACAGAGCGGAGGGTCACATCGGACCATCCCGTGGCCCGTTTCGGACCAGTCGGTGTCAGGGGGAGACGCCGCTGCAGCGTGCCAAGCTGCAGCCTTGGATGGGTTGCCACGCTCCAACAGAGCGGAGGGTCACATCGGACCATCCCGTGGCCCGTTTCGGACCAGTCCGTAGCTCTTCGGACCAGTCGGTGTCAGGGGGAGACACCGCTGCAGCGTGCCAAGCTGCAGCCTTGGATGGGTTGCCAACCCAATTTTGAGTCGAATACACCCTACCCCCTAATAGACAAGATGCATTTTTTCCCTTCTTATAGTACCGTAGTTACCACCCCACGAAAAACCCCTCACGCTTTTTGCCATGCTTTAGCCTGTGATGCACACGTTTCTGCCACGCTTTCGGCCCGTCATGCACGCTTCTCTGCCACGCTTGGGCCTGTCATGCACCCATCTCGGCCACGCCTTGGCCTCTCTGCCACGCTTTTGGCCAGTCATGCACGCCTCTCTGCCACGCTTTGGCCAGTCATGCACGCCTCTCTGCCACGCTTTGGCCAGTCATGCACGCCTCTCTGCCACGCTTTTGGCCAGTCATGCACGCTTTGTTCCACGCTTTTGGCCAGTCATGCACGCCTCTCTGCCACGCTTTGGCC
>JAMFTS010000085.1:165000-167500 GCA_028095005.1 Rhynchospora pubera
ATTCCAACACCCCTCCATGGCATTCCAACACCCCTCCATGGCATTCCAACACCCCTCCGGCAGGTTGCCAAGCTGCCATCATCGGGGATTCCGTGGGTCGTTTAGGGCCAATTCATGGGTCGTTTGGCCGATCCGAAACCGACAAAATTTCTTTGCCGACAAGCGCGGATCGGTCCATGGCATTCCAACACCCCTCCAGCAGGTTGCCAAGCTGCCATCATCGGGGATTCCGTGGGTCATTTAGGGCCAATTCATGGGTCGTTTGGCCGATCCGACAAAATTTCTTTGCCGACAAGCGCGGATCGGTCCATGGCATTCCAACACCCCTCCAGCAGGTTGCCAAGCTGCCATCATCGGGGATTCCGTGGGTCGTTTAGGGCCAATTCATGGGTCGTTTGGCCGATCCGAAACCGACAAAATTTCTTTGCCGACAAGCGCGGATCGATCCATGGCATTCCAACACCCCTCCAGCAGGTTGCCAAGCTGCCATCATCGGGGATTCCGTGGGTCGTTTAGGGCCAATTCATGGGTCGTTTGGCCGATCCGAAACCGACAAAATTTCTTTGCCGACAAGCGCGGATCGGTCCATGGCATTCCAACACCCCTCCAGCAGGTTGCCAAGCTGCCATCATCGGGGATTCTGTGGGACGTTTAGCTTGTCTGGCACGCTCCAACAGAGCGGAGGGTCACATCGGACCATCCCGTGGCCCGTTTCGGACCAGTCCGTAGCTCATCGGACCAGTCGGTGTCAGGGGGAAACACCGCTGCAGCGTGCCAAGCTGCAGCCTTGGATGGGTTGCCAACCCAATTCCAAGTCGAATACACCCTACCCCCTAATAGACAAGATGCATTTTTTCCCTTCTTATAGTACCGTAGTTACCAACCCCTGAAAAACCCCTCACGCTTTTTGGTGCCCGTTCCACGCTTTTCGGCCAGAGAGAGCTTGTCTGCCACGCTCCAACAGAGCGGAGGGTCACATCAGACCATCCCGTGGCCCATTTCGGACCAGTCCGTAGGTCTTCGGACCAGTCGGTGTCAGGGGGAGACACCGCTGCAGCGTGCCAAGCTGCAGCCTTGGATGGGTTGCCAACCCAATTCCAAGTCGAATACACCCTACCCCCTAATAGACAAGATGCATTTTTTCCCTTCTTATAGTACCGTAGCTACCAACCCCTGAAAAACCCCTCACGCTTTTTGGTGCCCGTTCCACGCTTTTCGGCCAGAGAGAGCTTGTCTGGCACGCTCCAACAGAGCGGAGGGTCGCATCGGACCATCCCGTGGCCCGTTTCGGACCAGTCCGTAGCTCTTCGGACCAGTCGATGTCAGGGGGAGACACCGCTGCAGCGTGCCAAGCTGCAGCCTTGGATGGGTTGCCACGCTCCAACAGAGCGGAGGGTCACATCGGACCATCCCGTGGCCCGTTTCGGACCAGTCGGTGTCAGGGGGAGACGCCGCTGCAGCGTGCCAAGCTGCAGCCTTGGATGGGTTGCCACGCTCCAACAGAGCGGAGGGTCACATCGGACCATCCCGTGGCCCGTTTCGGACCAGTCCGTAGCTCTTCGGACCAGTCGGTGTCAGGGGGAGACACCGCTGCAGCGTGCCAAGCTGCAGCCTTGGATGGGTTGCCAACCCAATTTTGAGTCGAATACACCCTACCCCCTAATAGACAAGATGCATTTTTTCCCTTCTTATAGTACCGTAGTTACCACCCCACGAAAAACCCCTCACGCTTTTTGCCATGCTTTAGCCTGTGATGCACACGTTTCTGCCACGCTTTCGGCCCGTCATGCACGCTTCTCTGCCACGCTTGGGCCTGTCATGCACCCATCTCGGCCACGCCTTGGCCTCTCTGCCACGCTTTTGGCCAGTCATGCACGCCTCTCTGCCACGCTTTGGCCAGTCATGCACGCCTCTCTGCCACGCTTTGGCCAGTCATGCACGCCTCTCTGCCACGCTTTTGGCCAGTCATGCACGCTTTGTTCCACGCTTTTGGCCAGTCATGCACGCCTCTCTGCCACGCTTTGGCCAGTCATGCACGCTTTGTTCCACGCTTTTGGCCTGTCATGCACGCCTCTCTGCCACGCTTTGGCCAGTCATGCACGCCTCTCTGCCACGCTTTTGGCCTGTCATGCACGCCTCTCTGCCACGCTTTGGCCAGTCATGCACGCCTCTCTGCCACGCTTTGGCCAGTCATGCACGCCTCTCTGCCACGCTTTGGCCAGTCATGCACGCTTTGTTCCACGCTTGTGGCCTGTCATGCACGCTTTGTTCCACGCTTTTGGCCTGTCATGCACGCTTTGTTCCACGCTTGTGGCATGTCATGCACGCTTTGTTCCACGCTTTTGGCCTGTCATGCACGCCTCTCTGCCACGCTTTGGCCTGTCATGCACGCCTCTCTGCCACGTTTTGTGCCACCCTTTTGGCCTGTCATGCACGCTTTGTTCCACGCTTTTGGCAAGTCATGCACGCCTCTCTGCCACGCTTTGTTCCACGCTTTTGG
>JAMFTS010000085.1:177500-180000 GCA_028095005.1 Rhynchospora pubera
ACGCTTTCGGCCCGTCATGCACGCTTCTCTGCCACGCTTGGGCCTGTCATGCACCCATCTCGGCCACGCCTTGGCCTCTCTGCCACGCTTTTGGCCAGTCATGCACGCCTCTCTGCCACGCTTTGGCCAGTCATGCACGCCTCTCTGCCACGCTTTGGCCAGTCATGCACGCCTCTCTGCCACGCTTTTGGCCAGTCATGCACGCTTTGTTCCACGCTTTTGGCCAGTCATGCACGCCTCTCTGCCACGCTTTGGCCAGTCATGCACGCTTTGTTCCACGCTTTTGGCCTGTCATGCACGCCTCTCTGGCACGCTTTGGCCAGTCATGCACGCCTCTCTGCCACGCTTTTGGCCTGTCATGCACGCCTCTCTGCCACGCTTTGGCCAGTCATGCACGCCTCTCTGCCACGCTTTGGCCAGTCATGCACGCCTCTCTGCCACGCTTTGGCCAGTCATGCACGCTTTGTTCCACGCTTGTGGCCTGTCATGCACGCTTTGTTCCACGCTTTTGGCCTGTCATGCACGCTTTGTTCCACGCTTGTGGCATGTCATGCACGCTTTGTTCCACGCTTTTGGCCTGTCATGCACGCCTCTCTGCCACGCTTTGGCCTGTCATGCACGCCTCTCTGCCACGTTTTGTGCCACCCTTTTGGCCTGTCATGCACGCTTTGTTCCACGCTTTTGGCAAGTCATGCACGCCTCTCTGCCACGCTTTGTTCCACGCTTTTGGCCTGTCATGCACGCTTTGTTCCACGCTTGTGGCCTGTCATGCACGCCTCTCTGCCACGCTTTGGCATGTCATGCACGCATCTCTGCCACGTTTTGTGCCACGCTTTTGGCCTGTCATGCACGCTTTGTTCCACGCTTTTGGCAAGTCATGCACGCCTCTCTGCCACGCTTTGTTCCACGCTTGTGGCCTGTCATGCACGCCTCTCTGCCACGCTTTGGCATGTCATGCACGCATCTCTGCCACGTTTTTGGCCAGTCATGCACGCTTTGTTCCACGCTTTTGGCCAGTCATGCACGCCTCTCTGCCACGCTTTGGCCAGTCATGCACGCTTTGTTCCACGCTTTTGGCCTGTCATGCACGCCTCTCTGTCACGCTTTGGCCAGTCATGCACGCCTCTCTGCCACGCTTTTGGCCTGTCATGCACGCCTCTCTGCCACGCTTTGGCCAGTCATGCACGCCTCTCTGCCACGCTTTGGCCAGTCATGCACGCCTCTCTGCCACGCTTTGGCCAGTCATGCACGCCTCTCTGCCACGCTTTTGGCCTGTCATGCACGCCTCTCTGCCACGCTTTGGCCAGTCATGCACGCCTCTCTGCCACGCTTTGGCCAGTCATGCACGCCTCTCTGCCACGCTTTGGCCAGTCATGCACGCCTCTCTGCCACGCTTTGGCCAGTCATGCACGCTTTGTTCCACGCTTGTGGCCTGTCATGCACGCTTTGTTCCACGCTTTTGGCCTGTCATGCACGCTTTGTTCCACGCTTGTGGCATGTCATGCACGCTTTGTTCCACGCTTTTGGCCTGTCATGCACGCCTCTCTGCCACGCTTTGGCCTGTCATGCACGCCTCTCTGCCACGTTTTGTGCCACCCTTTTGGCCTGTCATGCACGCTTTGTTCCACGCTTTTGGCAAGTCATGCACGCCTCTCTGCCACGCTTTGTTCCACGCTTTTGGCCTGTCATGCACGCTTTGTTCCACGCTTGTGGCCTGTCATGCACGCCTCTCTGCCACGCTTTGGCATGTCATGCACGCATCTCTGCCACGTTTTGTGCCACGCTTTTGGCCTGTCATGCACGCTTTGTTCCACGCTTTTGGCAAGTCATGCACGCCTCTCTGCCACGCTTTGTTCCACGCTTGTGGCCTGTCATGCACGCCTCTCTGCCACGCTTTGGCATGTCATGCACGCATCTCTGCCACGTTTTTGGCCAGTCATGCACGCTTTGTTCCACGCTTTTGGCCAGTCATGCACGCCTCTCTGCCACGCTTTGGCCAGTCATGCACGCTTTGTTCCACGCTTTTGGCCTGTCATGCACGCCTCTCTGTCACGCTTTGGCCAGTCATGCACGCCTCTCTGCCACGCTTTTGGCCTGTCATGCACGCCTCTCTGCCACGCTTTGGCCAGTCATGCACGCCTCTCTGCCACGCTTTGGCCAGTCATGCACGCCTCTCTGCCACGCTTTGGCCAGTCATGCACGCCTCTCTGCCACGCTTTTGGCCTGTCATGCACGCCTCTCTGCCACGCTTTGGCCAGTCATGCACGCCTCTCTGCCACGCTTTGGCCAGTCATGCACGCCTCTCTGCCACGCTTTGGCCAGTCATGCACGCCTCTCTGCCACGCTTTGGCCAGTCATGCACGCTTTGTTCCACGCTTGTGGCCTGTCATGCACGCTTTGTTCCACGCTTTTGGCCTGTCATGCACGCTTTGTTCCACGCTTGTGGCATGTCATGCACGCTTTGTTCCACGCTTTTGGCCTGTCATGCACGCCTCTCTGC
>JAMFTS010000085.1:200000-202500 GCA_028095005.1 Rhynchospora pubera
AACACCCCTCCAGCAGGTTGCCAAGCTGCCATCATCGGGGATTCCGTGGGTCGTTTAGGGCCAATTCATGGGTCGTTTGGCCGATCCGAAACCGACAAAATTTCTTTGCCGACAAGCGCGGATCGGTCCATGGCATTCCAACACCCCTCCAGCAGGTTGCCAAGCTGCCATCATCGGGGATTCTGTGGGACGTTTAGCTTGTCTGGCACGCTCCAACAGAGCGGAGGGTCACATCGGACCATCCCGTGGCCCGTTTCGGACCAGTCCGTAGCTCATCGGACCAGTCGGTGTCAGGGGGAAACACCGCTGCAGCGTGCCAAGCTGCAGCCTTGGATGGGTTGCCAACCCAATTCCAAGTCGAATACACCCCCTAATAGACAAGATGCATTTTTTCCCTTCTTATAGTACCGTAGTTACCAACCCCTGAAAAACCCCTCACGCTTTTTGGTGCCCGTTCCACGCTTTTCGGCCAGAGAGAGCTTGTCTGCCACGCTCCAACAGAGCGGAGGGTCACATCAGACCATCCCGTGGCCCATTTCGGACCAGTCCGTAGGTCTTCGGACCAGTCGGTGTCAGGGGGAGACACCGCTGCAGCGTGCCAAGCTGCAGCCTTGGATGGGTTGCCAACCCAATTCCAAGTCGAATACACCCTACCCCCTAATAGACAAGATGCATTTTTTCCCTTCTTATAGTACCGTAGCTACCAACCCCTGAAAAACCCCTCACGCTTTTTGGTGCCCGTTCCACGCTTTTCGGCCAGAGAGAGCTTGTCTGGCACGCTCCAACAGAGCGGAGGGTCTCATCGGACCATCCCGTGGCCCGTTTCGGACCAGTCCGTAGCTCTTCGGACCAGTCGATGTCAGGGGGAGACACCGCTGCAGCGTGCCAAGCTGCAGCCTTGGATGGGTTGCCACGCTCCAACAGAGCGGAGGGTCACATCGGACCATCCCGTGGCCCGTTTCGGACCAGTCGGTGTCAGGGGGAGACGCCGCTGCAGCGTGCCAAGCTGCAGCCTTGGATGGGTTGCCACGCTCCAACAGAGCGGAGGGTCACATCGGACCATCCCGTGGCCCGTTTCGGACCAGTCCGTAGCTCTTCGGACCAGTCGGTGTCAGGGGGAGACACCGCTGCAGCGTGCCAAGCTGCAGCCTTGGATGGGTTGCCAACCCAATTTTGAGTCGAATACACCCTACCCCCTAATAGACAAGATGCATTTTTTCCCTTCTTATAGTACCGTAGTTACCACCCCACGAAAAACCCCTCACGCTTTTTGCCATGCTTTAGCCTGTGATGCACACGTTTCTGCCACGCTTTCAGCCCGTCATGCACGCTTCTCTGCCACGCTTGGGCCTGTCATGCACCCATCTCGGCCACGCCTTGGCCTCTCTGCCACGCTTTTGGCCAGTCATGCACGCCTCTCTGCCACGCTTTGGCCAGTCATGCACGCCTCTCTGCCACGCTTTGGCCAGTCATGCACGCCTCTCTGCCACGCTTTTGGCCAGTCATGCACGCTTTGTTCCACGCTTTTGGCCAGTCATGCACGCCTCTCTGCCACGCTTTGGCCAGTCATGCACGCTTTGTTCCACGCTTTTGGCCTGTCATGCACGCCTCTCTGCCACGCTTTGGCCAGTCATGCACGCCTCTCTGCCACGCTTTTGGCCTGTCATGCACGCCTCTCTGCCACGCTTTGGCCAGTCATGCACGCCTCTCTGCCACGCTTTGGCCAGTCATGCACGCCTCTCTGCCACGCTTTGGCCAGTCATGCACGCTTTGTTCCACGCTTGTGGCCTGTCATGCACGCTTTGTTCCACGCTTTTGGCCTGTCATGCACGCTTTGTTCCACGCTTGTGGCATGTCATGCACGCTTTGTTCCACGCTTTTGGCCTGTCATGCACGCCTCTCTGCCACGCTTTGGCCTGTCATGCACGCCTCTCTGCCACGTTTTGTGCCACCCTTTTGGCCTGTCATGCACGCTTTGTTCCACGCTTTTGGCAAGTCATGCACGCCTCTCTGCCACGCTTTGTTCCACGCTTTTGGCCTGTCATGCACGCTTTGTTCCACGCTTGTGGCCTGTCATGCACGCCTCTCTGCCACGCTTTGGCATGTCATGCACGCATCTCTGCCACGTTTTGTGCCACGCTTTTGGCCTGTCATGCACGCTTTGTTCCACGCTTTTGGCAAGTCATGCACGCCTCTCTGCCACGCTTTGTTCCACGCTTGTGGCCTGTCATGCACGCCTCTCTGCCACGCTTTGGCATGTCATGCACGCATCTCTGCCACGTTTTTGGCCAGTCATGCACGCTTTGTTCCACGCTTTTGGCCAGTCATGCACGCCTCTCTGCCACGCTTTGGCCAGTCATGCACGCTTTGTTCCACGCTTTTGGCCTGTCATGCACGCCTCTCTGTCACGCTTTGGCCAGTCATGCACGCCTCTCTGCCACGCTTTTGGCCTGTCATGCACGCCTCTCTGCCACGCTTTGGCCAGTCATGCACGCCTCTC
>JAMFTS010000085.1:222500-225000 GCA_028095005.1 Rhynchospora pubera
ACGTTTAGCTTGTCTGGCACGCTCCAACAGAGCGGAGGGTCACATCGGACCATCCCGTGGCCCGTTTCGGACCAGTCCGTAGCTCATCGGACCAGTCGGTGTCAGGGGGAAACACCGCTGCAGCGTGCCAAGCTGCAGCCTTGGATGGGTTGCCAACCCAATTCCAAGTCGAATACACCCTACCCCCTAATAGACAAGATGCATTTTTTCCCTTCTTATAGTACCGTAGTTACCAACCCCTGAAAAACCCCTCACGCTTTTTGGTGCCCGTTCCACGCTTTTCGGCCAGAGAGAGCTTGTCTGCCACGCTCCAACAGAGCGGAGGGTCACATCAGACCATCCCGTGGCCCATTTCGGACCAGTCCGTAGGTCTTCGGACCAGTCGGTGTCAGGGGGAGACACCGCTGCAGCGTGCCAAGCTGCAGCCTTGGATGGGTTGCCAACCCAATTCCAAGTCGAATACACCCTACCCCCTAATAGACAAGATGCATTTTTTCCCTTCTTATAGTACCGTAGCTACCAACCCCTGAAAAACCCCTCACGCTTTTTGGTGCCCGTTCCACGCTTTTCGGCCAGAGAGAGCTTGTCTGGCACGCTCCAACAGAGCGGAGGGTCGCATCGGACCATCCCGTGGCCCGTTTCGGACCAGTCCGTAGCTCTTCGGACCAGTCGATGTCAGGGGGAGACACCGCTGCAGCGTGCCAAGCTGCAGCCTTGGATGGGTTGCCACGCTCCAACAGAGCGGAGGGTCACATCGGACCATCCCGTGGCCCGTTTCGGACCAGTCGGTGTCAGGGGGAGACGCCGCTGCAGCGTGCCAAGCTGCAGCCTTGGATGGGTTGCCACGCTCCAACAGAGCGGAGGGTCACATCGGACCATCCCGTGGCCCGTTTCGGACCAGTCCGTAGCTCTTCGGACCAGTCGGTGTCAGGGGGAGACACCGCTGCAGCGTGCTAAGCTGCAGCCTTGGATGGGTTGCCAACCCAATTTTGAGTCGAATACACCCTACCCCCTAATAGACAAGATGCATTTTTTCCCTTCTTATAGTACCGTAGTTACCACCCCACGAAAAACCCCTCACGCTTTTTGCCATGCTTTAGCCTGTGATGCACACGTTTCTGCCACGCTTTCGGCCCGTCATGCACGCTTCTCTGCCACGCTTGGGCCTGTCATGCACCCATCTCGGCCACGCCTTGGCCTCTCTGCCACGCTTTTGGCCAGTCATGCACGCCTCTCTGCCACGCTTTGGCCAGTCATGCACGCCTCTCTGCCACGCTTTGGCCAGTCATGCACGCCTCTCTGCCACGCTTTTGGCCAGTCATGCACGCTTTGTTCCACGCTTTTGGCCAGTCATGCACGCCTCTCTGCCACGCTTTGGCCAGTCATGCACGCTTTGTTCCACGCTTTTGGCCTGTCATGCACGCCTCTCTGCCACGCTTTGGCCAGTCATGCACGCCTCTCTGCCACGCTTTTGGCCTGTCATGCACGCCTCTCTGCCACGCTTTGGCCAGTCATGCACGCCTCTCTGCCACGCTTTGGCCAGTCATGCACGCCTCTCTGCCACGCTTTGGCCAGTCATGCACGCTTTGTTCCACGCTTGTGGCCTGTCATGCACGCTTTGTTCCACGCTTTTGGCCTGTCATGCACGCTTTGTTCCACGCTTTTGGCCTGTCATGCACGCCTCTCTGCCACGCTTTGGCCTGTCATGCACGCCTCTCTGCCACGTTTTGTGCCACCCTTTTGGCCTGTCATGCACGCTTTGTTCCACGCTTTTGGCAAGTCATGCACGCCTCTCTGCCACGCTTTGTTCCACGCTTTTGGCCTGTCATGCACGCTTTGTTCCACGCTTGTGGCCTGTCATGCACGCCTCTCTGCCACGCTTTGGCATGTCATGCACGCATCTCTGCCACGTTTTGTGCCACGCTTTTGGCCTGTCATGCACGCTTTGTTCCACGCTTTTGGCAAGTCATGCACGCCTCTCTGCCACGCTTTGTTCCACGCTTGTGGCCTGTCATGCACGCCTCTCTGCCACGCTTTGGCATGTCATGCACGCATCTCTGCCACGTTTTTGGCCAGTCATGCACGCTTTGTTCCACGCTTTTGGCCAGTCATGCACGCCTCTCTGCCACGCTTTGGCCAGTCATGCACGCTTTGTTCCACGCTTTTGGCCTGTCATGCACGCCTCTCTGTCACGCTTTGGCCAGTCATGCACGCCTCTCTGCCACGCTTTTGGCCTGTCATGCACGCCTCTCTGCCACGCTTTGGCCAGTCATGCACGCCTCTCTGCCACGCTTTGGCCAGTCATGCACGCCTCTCTGCCACGCTTTGGCCAGTCATGCACGCTTTGTTCCACGCTTTTGGCCTGTCATGCACGCTTTGTTCCACGCTTGTGGCCTGTCATGCACGCCTCTCTGCCACGCTTTGGCATGTCATGCACGCATCACTGCCATGATCTGTACTATCATTGAAGACATTATTGTTTCTAGTAGTCCAAACTACC
>JAMFTS010000085.1:235000-237500 GCA_028095005.1 Rhynchospora pubera
CAAGCTGCCATCATCGGGGATTCCGTGGGTCGTTTAGGGCCAATTCATGGGTCGTTTGGCCGATCCGAAACCGACAAAATTTCTTTGCCGACAAGCGCGGATCGATCCATGGCATTCCAACACCCCTCCGGCAGGTTGCCAAGCTGCCATCATCGGGGATTCCGTGGGTCGTTTAGGGCCAATTCATGGGTCGTTTGGCCGATCCGAAACCGACAAAATTTCTTTGCCGACAAGCGCGGATCGGTCCATGGCATTCCAACACCCCTCCGGCAGGTTGCCAAGCTGCCATCATCGGGGATTCCGTGGGTCATTTAGGGCCAATTCATGGGTCGTTTGGCCGATCCGACAAAATTTCTTTGCCGACAAGCGCGGATCGGTCCATGGCATTCCAACACCCCTCCGGCAGGTTGCCAAGCTGCCATCATCGGGGATTCCGTGGGTCGTTTAGGGCCAATTCATGGGTCGTTTGGCCGATCCGAAACCGACAAAATTTCTTTGCCGACAAGCGCGGATCGATCCATGGCATTCCAACACCCCTCCAGCAGGTTGCCAAGCTGCCATCATCGGGGATTCCGTGGGTCGTTTAGGGCCAATTCATGGGTCGTTTGGCCGATCCGAAACCGACAAAATTTCTTTGCCGACAAGCGCGGATCGGTCCATGGCATTCCAACACCCCTCCAGCAGGTTGCCAAGCTGCCATCATCGGGGATTCTGTGGGACGTTTAGCTTGTCTGGCACGCTCCAACAGAGCGGAGGGTCACATCGGACCATCCCGTGGCCCGTTTCGGACCAGTCCGTAGCTCATCGGACCAGTCGGTGTCAGGGGGAAACACCGCTGCAGCGTGCCAAGCTGCAGCCTTGGATGGGTTGCCAACCCAATTCCAAGTCGAATACACCCTACCCCCTAATAGACAAGATGCATTTTTTCCCTTCTTATAGTACCGTAGTTACCAACCCCTGAAAAACCCCTCACGCTTTTTGGTGCCCGTTCCACGCTTTTCGGCCAGAGAGAGCTTGTCTGCCACGCTCCAACAGAGCGGAGGGTCACATCAGACCATCCCGTGGCCCATTTCGGACCAGTCCGTAGGTCTTCGGACCAGTCGGTGTCAGGGGGAGACACCGCTGCAGCGTGCCAAGCTGCAGCCTTGGATGGGTTGCCAACCCAATTCCAAGTCGAATACACCCTACCCCCTAATAGACAAGATGCATTTTTTCCCTTCTTATAGTACCGTAGCTACCAACCCCTGAAAAACCCCTCACGCTTTTTGGTGCCCGTTCCACGCTTTTCGGCCAGAGAGAGCTTGTCTGGCACGCTCCAACAGAGCGGAGGGTCGCATCGGACCATCCCGTGGCCCGTTTCGGACCAGTCCGTAGCTCTTCGGACCAGTCGATGTCAGGGGGAGACACCGCTGCAGCGTGCCAAGCTGCAGCCTTGGATGGGTTGCCACGCTCCAACAGAGCGGAGGGTCACATCGGACCATCCCGTGGCCCGTTTCGGACCAGTCGGTGTCAGGGGGAGACGCCGCTGCAGCGTGCCAAGCTGCAGCCTTGGATGGGTTGCCACGCTCCAACAGAGCGGAGGGTCACATCGGACCATCCCGTGGCCCGTTTCGGACCAGTCCGTAGCTCTTCGGACCAGTCGGTGTCAGGGGGAGACACCGCTGCAGCGTGCCAAGCTGCAGCCTTGGATGGGTTGCCAACCCAATTTTGAGTCGAATACACCCTACCCCCTAATAGACAAGATGCATTTTTTCCCTTCTTATAGTACCGTAGTTACCACCCCACGAAAAACCCCTCACGCTTTTTGCCATGCTTTAGCCTGTGATGCACACGTTTCTGCCACGCTTTCGGCCCGTCATGCACGCTTCTCTGCCACGCTTGGGCCTGTCATGCACCCATCTCGGCCACGCCTTGGCCTCTCTGCCACGCTTTTGGCCAGTCATGCACGCCTCTCTGCCACGCTTTGGCCAGTCATGCACGCCTCTCTGCCACGCTTTGGCCAGTCATGCACGCCTCTCTGCCACGCTTTTGGCCAGTCATGCACGCTTTGTTCCACGCTTTTGGCCAGTCATGCACGCCTCTCTGCCACGCTTTGGCCAGTCATGCACGCTTTGTTCCACGCTTTTGGCCTGTCATGCACGCCTCTCTGCCACGCTTTGGCCAGTCATGCACGCCTCTCTGCCACGCTTTTGGCCTGTCATGCACGCCTCTCTGCCACGCTTTGGCCAGTCATGCACGCCTCTCTGCCACGCTTTGGCCAGTCATGCACGCCTCTCTGCCACGCTTTGGCCAGTCATGCACGCTTTGTTCCACGCTTGTGGCCTGTCATGCACGCTTTGTTCCACGCTTTTGGCCTGTCATGCACGCTTTGTTCCACGCTTGTGGCATGTCATGCACGCTTTGTTCCACGCTTTTGGCCTGTCATGCACGCCTCTCTGCCACGCTTTGGCCTGTCATGCACGCCTCTCTGCCACGTTTTGTGCCACCCTTTTGGCCTGTC
>JAMFTS010004979.1:32500-35000 GCA_028095005.1 Rhynchospora pubera
GTCCATGGCATTCCAACACCCCTCCAGCAGGTTGCCAAGCTGCCATCATCGGGGATTCCGTGGGTCGTTTAGGGCCAATTCATGGGTCGTTTGGCCGATCCGAAACCGACAAAATTTCTTTGCCGACAAGCGCGGATCGATCCATGGCATTCCAACACCCCTCCAGCAGGTTGCCAAGCTGCCATCATCGGGGATTCCGTGGGTCGTTTAGGGCCAATTCATGGGTCGTTTGGCCGATCCGAAACCGACAAAATTTCTTTGCCGACAAGCGCGGATCGGTCCATGGCAATCCAACACCCCTCCAGCAGGTTGCCAAGCTGCCATCATCGGGGATTCTGTGGGACGTTTAGCTTGTCTGGCACGCTCCAACAGAGCGGAGGGTCACATCGGACCATCCCGTGGCCCGTTTCGGACCAGTCCGTAGCTCATCGGACCAGTCGGTGTCAGGGGGAAACACCGCTGCAGCGTGCCAAGCTGCAGCCTTGGATGGGTTGCCAACCCAATTCCAAGTCGAATACACCCTACCCCCTAATAGACAAGATGCATTTTTTCCCTTCTTATAGTACCGTAGTTACCAACCCCTGAAAAACCCCTCACGCTTTTTGGTGCCCGTTCCACGCTTTTCGGCCAGAGAGAGCTTGTCTGCCACGCTCCAACAGAGCGGAGGGTCACATCAGACCATCCCGTGGCCCATTTCGGACCAGTCCGTAGGTCTTCGGACCAGTCGGTGTCAGGGGGAGACACCGCTGCAGCGTGCCAAGCTGCAGCCTTGGATGGGTTGCCAACCCAATTCCAAGTCGAATACACCCTACCCCCTAATAGACAAGATGCATTTTTTCCCTTCTTATAGTACCGTAGCTACCAACCCCTGAAAAACCCCTCACGCTTTTTGGTGCCCGTTCCACGCTTTTCGGCCAGAGAGAGCTTGTCTGGCACGCTCCAACAGAGCGGAGGGTCGCATCGGACCATCCCGTGGCCCGTTTCGGACCAGTCCGTAGCTCTTCGGACCAGTCGATGTCAGGGGGAGACACCGCTGCAGCGTGCCAAGCTGCAGCCTTGGATGGGTTGCCACGCTCCAACAGAGCGGAGGGTCACATCGGACCATCCCGTGGCCCGTTTCGGACCAGTCGGTGTCAGGGGGAGACGCCGCTGCAGCGTGCCAAGCTGCAGCCTTGGATGGGTTGCCACGCTCCAACAGAGCGGAGGGTCACATCGGACCATCCCGTGGCCCGTTTCGGACCAGTCCGTAGCTCTTCGGACCAGTCGGTGTCAGGGGGAGACACCGCTGCAGCGTGCCAAGCTGCAGCCTTGGATGGGTTGCCAACCCAATTTTGAGTCGAATACACCCTACCCCCTAATAGACAAGATGCATTTTTTCCCTTCTTATAGTACCGTAGTTACCACCCCACGAAAAACCCCTCACGCTTTTTGCCATGCTTTAGCCTGTGATGCACACGTTTCTGCCACGCTTTCGGCCCGTCATGCACGCTTCTCTGCCACGCTTGGGCCTGTCATGCACCCATCTCGGCCACGCCTTGGCCTCTCTGCCACGCTTTTGGCCAGTCATGCACGCCTCTCTGCCACGCTTTGGCCAGTCATGCACGCCTCTCTGCCACGCTTTGGCCAGTCATGCACGCCTCTCTGCCACGCTTTTGGCCAGTCATGCACGCTTTGTTCCACGCTTTTGGCCAGTCATGCACGCCTCTCTGCCACGCTTTGGCCAGTCATGCACGCTTTGTTCCACGCTTTTGGCCTGTCATGCACGCCTCTCTGCCACGCTTTGGCCAGTCATGCACGCCTCTCTGCCACGCTTTTGGCCTGTCATGCACGCCTCTCTGCCACGCTTTGGCCAGTCATGCACGCCTCTCTGCCACGCTTTGGCCAGTCATGCACGCCTCTCTGCCACGCTTTGGCCAGTCATGCACGCTTTGTTCCACGCTTGTGGCCTGTCATGCACGCTTTGTTCCACGCTTTTGGCCTGTCATGCACGCTTTGTTCCACGCTTGTGGCATGTCATGCACGCTTTGTTCCACGCTTTTGGCCTGTCATGCACGCCTCTCTGCCACGCTTTGGCCTGTCATGCACGCCTCTCTGCCACGTTTTGTGCCACCCTTTTGGCCTGTCATGCACGCTTTGTTCCACGCTTTTGGCAAGTCATGCACGCCTCTCTGCCACGCTTTGTTCCACGCTTTTGGCCTGTCATGCACGCTTTGTTCCACGCTTGTGGCCTGTCATGCACGCCTCTCTGCCACGCTTTGGCATGTCATGCACGCATCTCTGCCACGTTTTGTGCCACGCTTTTGGCCTGTCATGCACGCTTTGTTCCACGCTTTTGGCAAGTCATGCACGCCTCTCTGCCACGCTTTGTTCCACGCTTGTGGCCTGTCATGCACGCCTCTCTGCCACGCTTTGGCATGTCATGCACGCATCTCTGCCACGTTTTTGGCCAGTCATGCACGCTTTGTTCCACGCTTTTGGCCAGTCATGCACGCCTCTCTGC
>JAMFTS010005854.1:0-25620 GCA_028095005.1 Rhynchospora pubera
TAACATTTTTTTTGTTTAAAATGAAATTCTTTCTTCAAATTACAAATTGTAAGAAATTGACAAGTATTTTATTTTATATTATGTAGATTAATATCTAATTAAGACAAATAATTAAATTTAAACCTCCAATTTAAAATAATAATGAAATAGAGAATAATATTGATGCATCATGATGCAAAGGTACTTTGTGTAATCTGAGTTTACCCTTTGTATTTATTTGAAATCGACAAATCTAATTTATTCAATTCAATCTATATATTGAAATCTCATAAAAATTAAGACAATTATATTATTTTGTGATTTTTTTACCTTTTTTAAATTTCTTAGAGATTATAATTTATATATATATATATATATATATATATATATAATTATTTGAACTTTATGAGATTCTAATATATAGATTGAATTGATGAAATTAAAAATGTCGATTTTAAATACAAAGGGTGTGTTTGGATGAGCATGGAATAAGGAATAAGAATAAGAAATTTCGGTATGCGTGCTTATTCTTATTCTTGTGGAACCCAAACAACACAAGAATAAGAAATTTGGACCCTTATTCCTATACTAACAAAACTATGATATAAGAATAAAGAATTTGAATAAGCACGTATATCGAAATTTCTTATTCTTATTCCTTATTTCATACTCATCCAAACAAACCCAAAGGGTAAACTCATAATGCCCAAAGTACCTTTGCATCATAATGCATCACTATTATTCTCTCTTTCATTCTTATTTTAAATTTAATTATTTTCTATAACTAAATATTAATCTACATAATTAATATAAAATAAAATATTTGTTACCATTTATAATTTGAAGAAAGAAAAGGAAATATGGAACTTCATATTACACAAAAAACATCTAATATTAATTTGTTCCTTTATTTTTTAAAATTAATTTCTTTCTTTTAGGTTGCATTTGATATACACATTGCAACATAACTTTTGCTATTTGATGGAAAAGGTCAACGTATAAGCATGCCCACGTCCTTTGGCATAATTATTTTTATTTTCTGTTCTAGGCACATGATTGATCGGATAACATGAAAGCTTGTCCCATACACATTCACATTTTTCTTGATTTTATGCAACCATATTGATAGAAAGGTGGAAGTAACATCTTCTTCGCAGTGCACAGAAAATCCTACGAAAGTTAATATGTAATTGAACACATCTATTTCTCTCTCCTTTAACTCGATGTTTGAATCGGATGACAAAAATTTAATTGAACGACATAGTGTCGTTCTTTGAAAGTCCGATATTAACTAATTATGTCTTTCAGAGACCGATCTTATTGTGATATTGTCGTTCTTACAAACTGATGTGTTCTCACGGGCTTAAATATTTATACCTAAATGCTAGATCGCAAACATACGACTTTCGTCGAGTATTCAAGGTTATCCACGGGAACAGACTATTCAATTTATCTAATCCAAATCTAATTCTTAAATTAAGCTATGACACAAATGGTAAGAATATCCAATTTGTGATTAATAAAATTAAACTAAATTAATAAATCTAAATTAACAGTTTTAAATCTAGAGCCTTAATACGTACTTCACATATATGGCTTAGGGGTTTTAGTTGTTACTTCTTTAACTCAGTCCTGGTCACAAGCTACCCACTCATTTTCATGAGAGGTCCGCTCGTGAACTTTGATCAACTAGATCTTAGACGGCCATGTTATTTCTAAGATGACACAGACAACCCGCTTGTAATCCAAGAGATCCACCTGGTCTGACGATGATTATACATAACTCATTAGTTCTCATTTGTTAGTTGTGCAGATTAATGATTCGATTGACTTTTCTTAGGGTGCGTTTGGATCGTTGGAAGAAAGAAGAAGAAGAAGGAAGAAGAAGAAAAAAAATTATAAACAATCCAAATTCTTCATAAAGTTACACACTTTCCAATATTTTTTTCCACTTCTTCCCTTTTTCCCTTCTTCCCACACCTATCCAAACGGAGCCTTAGATCATATTTTCGTACAAGTCAAGTGATATTAATTAATTCAATTAATCTCTAATAAAATCTAAATTTCAACTTTCGTTTCTAGGCTTAAGAATTATAAGTTTATTCCTTAGATCTATGACTTCTCTCAACTCTCATATATTAGGAATAGGCCTCACCATTTCTAGTTCTTGATCTAGATCTCATTTTTCGAATGTTGATCGTCTATTGGTTTGATAGTGAAGGTTTAACTAGATATAAATCTATATGCATATCTAACCTATAAGAATAACTTAGAGAATTAGATATACCGCAGCGGAATGATCGAACGTCTAGACCCGCTTGTCAAAGTTCGGTTCTGCAGCCTTGTCTCTCTCCGTATGCGTCCGGTACACCACAACCTCACGTTAGGGTTTGGCGTCACCTCTCACGCTTCCACTTGCCGGTCTCGACTCGTGTGTGTGATTCGATTGCTCCAAGCAATCGGATGGCTTCCTCTCTCTTAGAAACTCTCCTCTCTTTCTGTGTGGAATATGCAGAACAGCAGTTCCAAGAACCCAGAGAGACGTTTCTATTTAGAGGGGTATATATAGGAGTTGATCTGAACAGATCACGTCTGTTCAGATCCCATTACCAGCCTGCTATCTAACCTATAAGAATACCCACTGGGTCGTTCAGAATCTGCGGCCCGCAGGCCCAGCTTGCTATCCGCAGAGAACGACTCCACACACTTTTTCCAACAGATAGAATTAAAATAACCTAAGTTTGGTTGGACTTAACTTCTAATCAATCAAGTTTGGCCTTAACTTAACGGAAAAATACCAAATCTACCTAACTCATTTCAAAAATATCAATTAATAAATTCAAATGCAGGAATAAAACACAACAAATAAATATTAACTAATTATTCATGCTGATCAACTAAGTATCAGTTTCACAACTACGACCCCTAATTAAATGTCTACACTACCAAATTCATGTTCAAACAAACACAAGTATCAATAGTGATACAATATCAAATCAAGAAATTAAAATAGATTACAACAAATCAGTTTTAACTCCTTGATTTATCTGCACTAGAATGCGATAAGCGGCTCGATTGAAGACTTGGGCTTGGAATGAGACTACTCTCTGTTAACGTGCCAAATTGTCTCTGAAATTCGGAAACTTTAATTAGCCTTTCGTCTTCAGTCCCTTATATAGGCCTGGAATATAACCTCCAGGTGTTAAGGAAGTGCTTCTACATCGGTAGATCGTGACGGAAGTAGTGAGGGAGAAGTTGCCAAAATAACCGTCTAAATCTGGAAATTGTCGAATGCTATACAAGCATCCTGCTCACAGGTGTGATCTTCCCGGTCAAAATGCTCTCAGTCGTCTCCCGGCCTTCTTCACTGGTCTGATCGCTTGGCTGCCTTATCTAGACTTGGTTGTGTTGCTCATCTTTGCTGCTATGTTCAAACTGAAGCCACTTCTGATGATTGTCCAATGAAAACACAAAGGGGCCATAACAATGCCTAAAATTAACCTATAAATGATGAAATTAAGTTAAAATCACATAAATTCAAACATACTGTTAGATGGTGCTCAAATTTTAATTTTTATACTAATTACAACTAATTAACTTCAATTAAACTCAAGCACAAGGGATCTTGCCAAGCAATCAACACACAAAGAGAATGGATAGGAGAAATTATACCTCTTGTGGAATCGTATCCGCGAGGCTCGATCAAGGCATGGAAATTGATGGTGTGCCTTCTCCACCGTCTCCATCACGTCTTGTAGCCGCCCTCGAGTCCACCAAGGAGGATTAATCACGTTCTACAAGGTACGTGCTAGCATACCCAAAGAATAAGCCTAATTCTCATATAAGGCCGGCCTCATTATAGACCTTTATGGGCCACTTAATCCACTCAATCGAGTCTCTAATTCTATTATTTAAAGCCTCATTTATTTGCTCTTTATTTGGACTATCCATTTACTATTAAATGATGGAAAAATTAATTAATATAATCATTTATATTAAAATTGTGTTGAACTAAATTAATTATTAACTCATTAATAATTATTTTAGGATTAGTTAATGCATTAATTTATTTCTATGTGATCCCATTGACTTAATTAATTATAACGGTTCGCAACGGTATATAATTAATTAATCAATCTTATCATATTTCCACAGTACTTACTGCTGTGAATAAATAAATAATGCACTTTGTGATTAAAGTCCTATTTGTGTGACCCTTTGAGGATTTATGCTATGTTGGCCATGAAATTAAATCGTTATTTATTTCTAATAATCATAAGTGATATCTAGCAACACGTTATGATTTTCAATTCGCATATATAATATACTGCTACAATATCTCAATCATGCATAAGAAATAAAAGTATTTTCTTGTCTGATTCTTATGCCACATGATATCATTGTATAATCCAAGATACGAATGTGTCATTCTTGCAGATTATACATTTCTTGATCTAGAGTTGATTGTACAAATTGGCCAAACAATCCAACTCCATCAAGGGGCCCAAATAGATATCATCACTCACTAGATATACTGATGAGGGACATACGATTTTCTTGATGAACAATCTTTCCCCGCACAATTCAAGAGAACATAAATAAAGTCCGTATAGCAGTCTTATCGAGAATCAGCGGTAGACGATATTTATAGAACCTATTCTCATGTGGAAAGATTGAACCATCACAAACTTAGAATCAAACTCATATGAAATAAACAATGACACATAAAACAATCCATATGTTTATTTCATTGGGTCAAGTCCTTTGCTATGTTCTAATAACATACACATATACAATTAAGTTGGTAACTCTTTATCTATGATTTGTAGAACTTAATGATCACTTAACTTGCATACTAAACTCATATGATAATTAATATTCCTTGTTAATTATTAAGATTATGGACAATTTTTAATTTATTATTGTCATTCTAAAGAATGATCCACAGAGATCCACAATTCAGATCCTCAACCTGAATGATCTGTCAATAATAAACCTAAGAACAAATGATAAAATTATCATTTATAACATAAACTAATATTTAAGTCATTAAATTATTGACTTCTAAGATATAACTCCAACATAATTTAGGTCCAAATTGGATCAGAACCATACTATGAAAACGTCATATCACAAACCACGTGCACGATATTGTGAATCTATTCTTAAATTATGATTATTTTAATAATAATATCGAATTTTAAGATTATTTTAGTAACATTTTTATTTTTTTCTGGATCTTTGCGCAATTCAATTCCAATCCATTAAAAAATATGCAAACAATCAACTTTTATCTCGCTATATATCTATGGTTTTCTTTTTTTAGATAAAAGACTATATAGGTTAGACTGTACGTTCAATCTAGTTTAAAATTTCGATTGACCAAGACTAAAAACAATGTGACTGATAAGTGATATGCATGACAAGAAAATCAAATTATATTAATTCTGTGATAATTATATTAGATCTCAAGAAAAAAAAACTATTTATTAAATTTTAATATGAACAGGCGTTTATGTATTAGGTACGAGTCAATTATAATATTACTTAATATATCGGGCTATCCAATATCTTGAGGCTTATTGTATTGTATGGCTTAGATGGAAAATCGTGTGTTTTGAATTTCTACTGAAAAGTTCTCTCTTATCTCCTCTCATTATATGTTGACTCCCATATTCTCTGTTTATGTATATATATATATATATAACGAATTTAAATTCAAACCGTAATAGTGAACCACTGATCTTATTAATTACTAGGTATCAAAGCAAAAGATCTTACCAAGACGACTGTCTTATGGGACATTTTATTATGATTTTAAAAATATTATCGATCGAGGTGCCTGGATTTATGCTCAACCTGATTATCATGACTGCTATAGTGAAAAGTATTTTGAGAGGAATAATTGTTGTGATGAGTATGGAAAATATTGTTGCACCACTAATCAATTCGATACTGAGGTGTACTCGAGTTTTATGGCACTGTAATTTTACTTTTTTTTTTATTTTGATAACCATTTGAAGGACGTCACTGGATGCCAAAATGCAAAAGTTAATATAAAAATATACCAGTACTGAAGAAATTTGGTCAAATCAAAATAACTTGGTTGTTGAACTAATTAGACGAATATATACAATAAGTAGAAAAAGAATGTGTTATAAACTTATAATGTTTAATAATTAATAAGTCGGTGCTTATGTTTCTATTGATATAATTTTATCGCTTTAGGGAAATTCATGCAGCGGTTGGACAGTTTTGGAACGTATAAATTAATTAGAAAAAATAGCTTAGAATTCTAATTTTATAATTATAATTATACGAACATATATATATTTTTTCAATTAATAAGGCAGGGGTGGTCAGTAGGTCATCACATTAAAAAAAAGAAAATTATACATATTCCTATAGATAGTAATAAAAAATTTCTAATCTGACAAACATGAGCTATGGTTTCGCAAAACATTAGTGTTAAGGATCTGGTAGATTTTTTTTAAAAAAATTACACGTTTTGAGGCATTAGGATTGCTCCCCTGAAAAAGTTTATGGTTTCTATATTCAAGCCAAACTGTCCTAATCAATGGTATATCCAAAAGCCAGCCAATTAATTATGCATTAACATGAGAGATATAAGAGTTGTCAATATTTGATTGTCCGATGAACAATTGGTCAGATCTTTCAAGCTAATTAGCTCAACAACAAATTGAAAACATCACCAAATCACAATCAACTATCGCCATCAAAATTGACCAACAACAAAAAATAGCCCTGAAATAATGGACCATTGAATCTTAATTATCCAAAATTATGTATACTTCTATTAATTGTCTTTGGATATAAGTATCCATAACAAAGAACAAGCCAAATCAATATAAATGCATCTGTAGACATTCCATATTTCTAATTCTTATTTGCACCACACCTAAACCTAGATTTTAATTTATCCCCCTAATAAATTAAAAGGCATCATGCAATATAAAAAGAAAAAAAGAAAGAAAAATTACCCCTCCATCCCAAATTCCGGCAACTGATCACACCAACCCTTTTAACGAGTTACTATTTATCTACATTTCACTCAACCAACGCACACCAATTCCCCTCCAACACCCTTAATTAACCTGACAAATTGAAAACAAAACACACACAATTAAAATAAATATCTACTCACGCACACACAGCTCCAACCTCGGCTGAGGCCACCACAACTGCCGGCAATGTCGGTTTCAACAACTTTATACCTTCCACAATTGGATCGAGATCGCGTGGGTACACATTCATGAAAAGACCGTACTTCATGAACAATGTAAGAGACATCTTTTGCTCGACGCGGTGACCGGGTGAGACCGACAGTCGGTGCCTAAGAAGCACACCGGCAGCAATGGACTTCATTTGGAGATATGCCAGATCTTTACCTAGACAAATCCTTGGCCCGGCATTAAATGCCACAAACCGAAATGCATCTTGTGGCTCAAATTTCGTCCCATCTGGTGACAGCCATCGCTCTGGCCGGAACTCGAGGCAATCTTCACCCCATACCGACTTCATTCGGCCGGCTGAGTAGATCGAGTATGTTACTGAAGATCCTGCCGGTACAAAGGTTCCATCTGGCAGTACATCATCAGAAAGCACGTGTTTGGAATCTTCTGGAACGGAGGGATAGAGGCGAAGTGTTTCCGACAACGCGGCTTTTAGGTAAACAAGTTGGTCAAGTTCTTCAAAGGCAAGAGGGGAAGCAAGCCACAAAGCCTTGTCCTCGCCGCGTGTAGTGTAGAGAACTGAGCAAAGCTCAGTAAGGATGCGTCTTTCTATGGTTGGATGAGTTGATACGAGCCAGAAAAACCAGCTCAAAGCAACTGAGGACGTGTCGCGGCCAGCCAATATAAAATTGAGTGCCACATGCTGGAGAAATGTGTCGGAATAGGCACCTTTCCTCATGAAACGTGATAATAGATCATCGTGCTCAGATCCAGCAGATTCAAGCTCCAACTTCCTTGCCTTGATCACGGCTGACAGGTACTTATCAACATGCTCAACACTTTGCGACAACGTTGACTCCATCCCGAGCCTCAACGACTTCTTGAATTTCCAAATGAACTCGGGGAAAATAAACCTCCTCAAACTCGCCTCGGTTGCACGATCAAATGCGCTTGCAAATTCATTTTCAGGCAAACCCGCAGAGAGCGTCTCCGGGTCCTTACCAAATGCCAAGCCACAAATGTTGTCAAATGTCAGTCGCAAGAGCAAATCTTGCATATCGACAGGCATTTTTGCTTCCTCGGCCTCAGAGAGGATGGGCAAAAGGCGGAGGTGGATAGAGCGAGAGACCCACCTCGACATGGCATGGCGCAATGTTCGTGTTGTAAACTCGAGAGCGGCAGTTTTTCTCTGCAACAGCCATGTTTCACCATCAGAGTTGAAGATGCCATTGCCAAGCAAGTCATGAAACACAGCTTGCCATGTGGGACCCTTCGGGTAGTTGTCGAAGCGGGCCTTGAGCACATGTTCAAGGTTCTTCGGGTCGCACGTCACCGTAACCAGCCCAGCACGCCGAGCCAGGCCCGGCATGGCACAGATACATGTTTGGTACGTACCACCAGTCCTGCGCAAGTTCCCGGCAATCCAATCATGCATGACCTCGGCATGTTGGATCAGACCAGGCAGACTTCCAACCAAAGGCCATACACGGGGGCCCCGCATTCCTCTTGCTAACCGCCAGAACCACACCATGTAAGCAAGGATGCAAAGAAATACAAATACTCCGGTACCAAGATCCATTTTGAAAATTTCTGCTTCTCAAGATTATTACTGTGTGGTGGTTGGTATTAGAGTTGTGTGATTTGGGTTAGCAAAGAAATGAGACTGCGCTGGTACAAGATAAAATGTGGGTCAGGTACCACATGGAGGGAGGGAGGGAGAAGGAATATTGAAGGAAGAGAGAGATGAATGGGAAATACCGAAGTAGCTTATGTTTTATAGAATGGATGAAGAGGAGATCATATACAGCATTTAATGTGCCAGACTGGGTGCTTTTCTATCCTTCCCTTGCTAGCTAGCTACCACCTCCCTCTCTCTCTCTCTCTCTCTCATGCAGCAAGACTAGAGTGCAGTTGATCTCTCGGTCAGACAAGAGGCATCAGCTGAGATTAAATGCCGTCAGGGGCCGTTGAGAAGAGGAAAAGAGCTCAAAAGAGGGACCCCACAGCTGACAAATGAGGTGTCAACACGTGGAAGGAGTTATCCCGGGTGAAAACTTGGAGACTGGTAAGAAAAAAGTGTGAGGACTGAGGAGAAGCACCTAACAACGGGGCGGTCTGAAATAAATGGAGGGGCAATAAATGAGCGGGGGAAGAGGGAGGTGATTTAAATGGGATTGGGTGGAAAGCCCGCTTTTAAAGATGGGGCACTGGCACTGGGACCGGGGGCAGTAATGTTAATGTAATGGTGGATGTTTGATGGGTTCAATTTTTTTTCTCTGTCATCTCATCTCTCTGTGGTAACTGGTAACTGGTAAGAAAGGGGACAAATGGAGGGAGATGAGATGATGGGTGAGGATGATGGCCTAAGACTAGGAGTTTGTTTAACGTTGGCTATCTAATTTGGGCTCTCTTTAAGATATGTATTATTTTTTTAGTGATTGAGTTTTTGCATGTATATCCTCACAAAGTGTGACATTAATTCAATTCCAAGTTTAGTTGATTGTTTAAATGCAAACATGACAATTAAAAACACGAAAATGATGATCTATATAAAATTTTTAACATACTTAATTATTAAGAAATTGTGACTTTCATGAACTGAAATATTACAAAATAGTATAAAGTTGTAATAACCTCATATATATCTACCACTTATTATTCATGTTAACAGAAAAGCATGACAGATTAATCATGATGTACATATTATATTCACATACCAAAACAATGTGTGACATTAGAAAGGCATGACAGATTAGTCATTGAGCTTTTGCATGTATATCCTCACAAAGTGTGACATTAATTAAATTATAGAAGATAATTACATTCTAAGTTTAGTTGATTGTCAAACATGACAATTAAAACACACGAAAATGATGATCTATATAATTTTTTTTTAACATACTTAATTATTACGAAATTGTGACTTTTATGAACTGAAATATTACAAAATAGTATATTAAAGTTATAATAACCTCTATATCTATCTACCACTTATTATTCATGTTAATAGGAAAACATGACAAATTAATCATGTTGTAAATATTATATTCGCATACCAAAACAAAAAATATTCTCCTCTTTTTTCAAGTAAAATTAAACTAAATTCTAAAAGTTAATGATGATGAAAATAATATAATTAACTAAATATGCCTTATGAAACAGCAACAAGTATTACATTTGTTATAGATTCCTGTAATTTTACAAACGCAAAACATCATAATTTGAAGGCCATCTGAACAAAATTCCTTTCTTCCAGTGGGCGTTATAGTTCGGAGTTGGGTCACCGACCCCACCAACGATCGATCTTGCAAAAATAAACAGATTTCGTCATTTGGGCATCTCCTGCGTTTGATTTCAAAGGTTTGATTACATGACTGGAGATAAGGTGGGGTTCAAGTTGATTCTGTGGTTGGAGTGCCACATTTCGTACATTTTGGCTTACAAATACGAAGTTCATTCTTAATTAGTGATAGTTGGTTGTGGAAGTACTAGGGACAACCAATTGAGGCTAGTTCCTCTAGAAAGGTTATGCTCTCCAACTTGGTTAAACAACTTTGAACTAATTAATTAGCAAAAATACAAAGGATCTATTAAAATTAATCATGTGTGACAAAAACAGGAGTATTCAGTGGACTGACATTGGGAAGTCTGGTTTTTGGTGGAGACCGGTGGAGATATATAAAAAGTGAAAAGGGAAAAAAATAGTTATTTATGATCTTGCAAACTTTATATAATAATAATAAAAACTCGCATAAACTTGAATAGGAAGTTAGCCTTGTGCAGATGGTCATTAATGTTCTAGAATGTTCAAAGTATGTTTTTTCATATTATTAAACAGAACTTACTTATGTTATTATATAACCTCAATATTACTTAATCAGATGACAAATTCTTATTTATTCGTCACGTATTTTTTTAATCAAGGAATAGTAGGCAAGATCCTACTAACTTTCATTGCATCACAATGTAACAGTTCCTTTTATTTTCCTCACCGCTTGATAAGCAAGTTTTTCATTAAAAACCATTGTAGGTCATTTAAAATTAAAACATCTATACATATGTATTTATTTTTTATACCTGATAGAAAAATTAGTACTTCTTTCTAAAAGAAAAAAAAATGATTGTAAAAGACCTTCATGTTTATATTTTCTTTGACGCGATAAACACACCCCTTTCTCTTTATTGATATAGATATAAAATTTATTTTACTATCCGACAGCACATTTTAATGCCACAATTTTTTGTTGTTTGTTGAAACAGTAAATTAAGTTTTGGTGACATATTAGTTCTTCGTCACTTTCAACCCTCTTTTAAACAGGCAGGAATATTATGGCTGATACTCCATTCCCACAATTGCTAATATATTTAATTATTTATGAACAAATTGTGGAACGGTTATTTATGTTTCCAAAAATATTATGGCTTTTGCTTCGTTCCCATCATTGCTAATATATTTATGAGCAAATTAATGAAAAAGAACAGTTATTTCCATTTGCATAATATATACAAGAATTCAAGTATGTACTCTGCTTTCATACTAAGATGATAGCCTTGCCAAATAAAAAACAATCATAGAGCCTTATATGTACCTGGGGAAACCATAATAATCCTGTAGTTTGGATCTACTAGTTCTGCTACTTGGACTTCAATTATGACCGAATAAATTCCCTACCTACCACCGTAGCGACGAACAACTCAAACTTTTGTCAGGATACCCGGCAACAATTAGTAACTGTAAACATTTTTAATAAACAACCTTGAAAACCCAATTAACCAGTTCATTACAACTTACTATTACATTTCTTTACAATAATCCCGTAGAATTTTTTTTTTTAACTGGTACATTGTGTATTGAGCATATTATCTAGTCTGAAGTTCTGAACAAACCAGTACAGTGAATAGAAAACGAATTGCAGCTATACCTTGTTGCAAGTTACTATTCTGAGATTTAATTCAAAAAAAAAAATGTACATTCACCAATAAACAAAGTAAAGCTACGTGGATTTAAGCTCACTACAAACAGTAAAAAAATTAACTTTTAAAATGTCTTATTAAATTTAATGGAAATTAAATAAAAAAAATTGTATACTTAATTGGCCAACAATCTGGATTTTAATTTTTTATTTATTGATATTCGTATTGCATATGATTAAAAGGTTGGACAATTAATATTTAACAAATATGAACTTCAAAAATTTGTACAATATGAATTTGAAATTAAATTATTTTGAAAGTCAGTTGGCATTACCAACAGATAGTTTAATCAAACAAAAAGAGAGTTAAAAAAATTAAAGAATTAAAATATTATCAAACTATTCATCGGTTGTTTGAACCCCGGATGTTGAATTATGAGTCCAAAAATAACAGTTCCCGATTAATTTTAAAAGTATGTGATGTGTTTGTTTTATGAACTTCAACTACCAATTCTTGCCTTAATTAGCTTGCTTATGCTTATCGCTGGAATCACAATCAATTCAATCAAACTGAACCATTACTTGATTGATATACGCATCGTGATGACAGGAAGATAATTTCTTTTTTCAGTGACAACAATATATGCTTTTCACCAAGTCTTTCTAAAAAAACAATATATGCTTTTCATTTGGTAGTCCGAACAGTCAAAATCGGAATTCATCTGCTAATGACAAGTGAAATTGACGGAATTACACTTGTCTTCGGAAATATGTCTTTTCAATGTCATATGTCGTTGAAAATGGCGAAAGTCCTGCCTTCTATTTATTTTCCTGCCATTTACTTTGTTTATTTCCCCAGTAATAGAAAAAAGCTGACAAAAATATTAGTCATATTCATAACACAATCGATGGAAATTAATGAAAAGCACCATATTATGAACCTTGCTTGCCAAAATAGTTAATTTTACCAGTTGAGTCTCAGTATCATATCAGAAGTTTATAACTCCTCTAAACTCATAATAAATTTTATCAGACTGAGAACATCGGTACCAGTTGCTTGCATTTTCAAGTACCCAACCACTCATCCATAGTTTCTTTGTACTAATTTCAAATTTCGGTTAAGCATGTTCAAGTGAAATCAGCTAAATTAAACTCACAATTGATTGTTTACTAATATAGTTGTTAGCCAAGAAAGGGTCAATACTGAATCGATCTTTTTCAATCTATTATTAATCGGCATTGATGTACCTAATTTCACATTCTCACAATCTATAATGTTAGGTTGGAGAAGCTACTCAATTCTCCACATGTCAGTATCATATATACTCTCACAATGCTTTTGCACTGTACAAATTCCTTTTGACTAGCCGAATAAACGCAGGCAAGTATGAGACTCTTCAGTCTTCACATCTTGAGTTATGAGTTATGACTCCTTGGGGCAACATTGTGATTTCACTCTGCTCGAGGTTTTTGTTGGAGGCATGGTAGCACAGAAAAGCACAGGAAATCTCGGAAATAGTAAAATTTCTCATTATTTTTTAAAAAATTTCAGAATATAGAGTTGACTACCTCTAAACAGCCACCTTGGTTTGCGATACAACATCACTTTTGCTGTTTTGCACAATGTCAACGGGTGCTCATTTAAAACTCAGAACAGAAGTCAAATAGTTGTTTCTTCGGATAAGGATCATGTTATTTTATTATTATTTTTTTCACTGAGGAATATTGGGAATTGATTTTAGCACCCTTCAATTGATGAAATATCCTTGTTACTTAAACATATCATTACAGTACGATAAATTAGCTTTCAGAATACAAGAATACTTGAAACACCTTCTTTCTTTTGTAAGGTACAGATGCAGAACGAGAGAGAGAGAGAGACTTGGGACTGGTTTGTCGAGGAGGTGCAGAGCTGGAAAATATGCAAAAACAAAGTTTTGTCAATGATAATGGACTTATCAGTAAAAAAAAATTGTCGTCATGGAGAGCAAAATAAACTGTGCAATGGGAGTATGGGACAGCTCAAGAAAAAAAATAGAGCAAAAAAAAAAAAAACAACTGTGCAATGGGAATTAAGCGCATTATAAGTTTGCCAATTACGCGCGGAAGGAACAAATCAGTTTTTAAGGAAATTAGATACATCGGGGTGCATGGCTAACAAATGCTATATACAAAGGAGGGGCTTGCATTTAGTTTCTCTTGTAATTATTTCATAAGAGGAGGTCTAAGTGACAAATGTTTCTTATGAATTTACTACAGAACAATGTACTATTTTTAATATCATGTATGGTGTATTCTTACAAAAAAAAAAAAAAAAAGAATGAGCAAACGTCTTCATGACATTTATGCAAAGTTGATTAGAAGTTAAAAAAAAAACAAGCCGCAAAATAAAAAAAATAATAGACCCTAAAAATAATTTCATTATTACATGATTTCAAAAACAATCTTTGACTCGGTTGACTGGCAAAAAGTAGCGGGTGATAAGAATCACCCTCCTCGAACTAGATAACTACTATCTAGTATTTCTTAAAAAAAAAAATCACCCTCAAATTTTTTCATTCTCGTCATTTTCTATGTTACGCACTTTCTTTCTTTTCATTTTTAGAATATTGTCCAACGTCTTCTCATCCTTGTCGTTTCTAGAATACTGTTCCAGCACCTCCTCATCCAATGTGTACCCATCTCCTTTTCTCCTGACACCTATCCTCATCCAATGTGTATGGTAATTGTGCTAGTTTTGTATGCACAATTGTTCTACTTAATATACATAATTGTTTTAGTTCATACACCTAATTTTTCTACTTAATTTACATAATTATTGTAGTTCATATACATAATTGTTCTAGTTATAAGAATAATTATTCATATTATCCCGACAATCGTTTATATTATGTAGGGGTCGTTTGGATTGCTTAGGAATAGGAAGAATAACTTCTTAGGAATAGCTTCTTTCTAGACATTCAAACAAATTAGGAATAAAGAGAAGAATAATTTCTTCCTAGGAATAATATTTTTCAACAATTATATATACATAATTTCAACAAAATTAGCTAAATACTAATAACTAAATGAAATTTTATGTGCTCTTTAATTAGTACTTTATTTAATATTAAAATAATAATTTTTAATAATTTATTTAAATTAATATCAATTTGCTTATTCCTAACTCACCATCCAAACAACATTTCTTATTTCCGGAATAACATCTTTCCATTCTTTCCAAAGTTACACATTTTCTATTATTTTCTTCCTAAAATTCTTATTCCTTCCTTATTCCAATACCATCTAAACAACCCCTAGTATAATTGTTCATAGATCTCCTGTCCAAGACAAGTTCTCATCTAATTATTTTAGCTGGGAGAAGAAGTCAATATGAGGTTAGCGAACAACAGAAGGGAGTGGATGAGAATAGGAGATCAACGACAGAGGGGATGTAAATGGGAATGGGATGAGATAAAAAACATAAACGAAAATGTTGCGATGACGCTAGACCGAAAATGAAAAAAAGAAAATGCGTCATTCAAGGGATGACAGAGATGATGATGTTAAGTAATTCTGAAAAAGTAGTCCGTGTGAAAATTTCTACAAATCGGGAGAAACCGAGAATTCCAATTTCAATACCGTTTTGTAACTGTTGAAATCGAAAAGATGTCGAAATTTCAGGTGAATTTTGGCAACTTGATAATTGAAATTGAGATGAATTAATGAAGAGGCTGGACGGCTGACGAACTTGCCACAAGAAATGTTGTACTTCTATAAAAATGATGTATAGGAGGGAGGGAGGGAGGGAGGGAGAGAGGGAGAGAGAGGGATGTTATGGTGCAGTGCGATATATTGAAAGTTCGGATATTGTGATCATATCCATCGATAATTTTGTAAATCGAAAAATCTAATTTTACCAATTCAATCTACATATTGAATTCTCATAGAAAACTAAATTTTATATTTTTTTAAATTTTTTTACTATTTTTGTAAAACTTGACTTTTATGGATATAAATAATTACGAGGAAATTAAAAAAAAAGATAAGTCTAAAAAAATTCGAAAAATAGTAAAAAAATTTCAATGACAGAATCTATTTTAAGTTAAAGTATTCAAGTACAACGTCCTTTGAATGAAAATGCGAGTCTTTCAAATTTGGTTTGATAATAAATTAATAATGCACAAAATCCAAGCAACATGATCTGTAGCTTCACCCCATGATGTGTAGCCTTTTTTAAAATTTCATTTTTGTAAGATAATAACACACAAAATCCAAGCAACATGATGTGCAGCTTCTCTATTGTATACTACCTAATTTGTTAACTTTTGAATTCTTTCAAATTTTTCGGTCTGTTTCAATTTCAGCAAAATTAAAAAGTTTCAGCCGAGTTAAGTTCGATATCACGTAGCAAAGTTACATTTAAAAAAAATGTTGAAGTACTATTAAACTGTTTACAAAACCTTACTTGTCAAATTTCAGACTCACAGTTTCACTCAAAGGACGATGTTCTTGAATACTTGAAGCAACTTAAACTAGTTTCTGCCCTGAAAGTTAATTCACAATTGAAATAAAGTAGAAATCTCTCCAATTTTGCACGAGACAAAAAAAAAAAGAATATTGGATAGTTATCAAACTCCTTACGAAGAATTAATTGTTTAGCCTCCCAATGAAGAAATTATGTTGTTTTGGTGTTTTCGGAGGAAAGGAATAACTTGCATGAAAGGGAAGCAGCTCAAAAGAAAAAAAAAAAAATGGGACAACCTATAGCAAGCATGCAATTGGAACAAAAAAAAGGACAAGGAATAACTTTTTTGTTTACCACATATTTAATAAAAACTCAGATTTGCATGTGTTCAAATTAACTTAATATTTCCAATTATGTCCGTTTGTCCCTCCGTTCCCAAATTCCTTGCTACTTTAATTAGAAAAAAAAAAAAAACTTCGTCGACTGGAGTAAGCAGGAAGGATTCCAAATCCAAAAACAAGGAAAAAAGAAGTAATTAGAAAAACATAATAACCCAAAAACTATATAAACCAAGCATATAATAGCATTTCTCAAGACAGAATTGCTCTATAACAGCCTGTAACTGCGCTTCACATTACTCAAAGTATCAATCTTCCTTTCTTTAAACCCATCCCAACATTTCTAGCTCGCTCCACATCCTCTAATTAACTAAAACAACTGTTATAATGGCTGGGCCATACAGTGTTCCTGGCTTGCCAGGTCCGCGACCGAGCAAGCTGCAATGTATTGAAATTGCCTTGCTTTTCTTGATTATCATTGTCGGTCTCATTATTCTTATTTTTTGGCTCATTGTTCGACCAACTTCCATTGATTATACAGTTGAGCATGCTGCCATTCAAAATTTCAATATTTCTTCAGCAAATGAATTAGATGCAGCATTCAATCTTACACTCCGTGCTATAAATCCAAACCGTAGAGTTTCGGTTTACTACGATGATGTGAAAATTTCTATCTGGTAATCTTTTTATTCTGTTTCAATTAAAAATTATTTATATATGTGAGCTGATTATGTTGCAATAGTATATTCTCATCTGATATTTTAATATTTGTTTATTAGGTATGATAACCAGATGATCGCTTTAACCAAGGCTTCGCCGTTCTTCCAACCACATCGAAACATCACAAGGCTAGACATCAAAGCTGTGACCGATTCTACACAACTGCAAGACCAAGTAGCAAAAGATCTCCAACATGATAAGTCATCAGGACATATCGGGCTTGAAGTTCGGGTTCGGGCACGGATCCGATTCAAGGTTGGAGTTGTCAAGTCTAAGCACTACAAGTTAAGAGCCTATTGCACACCTGTGAATGTTGGTTTCGCGCCAAATTCAGCAACTTCGTTTGATCGGGTGTACTGTGATGTTGAAATTTGATTTTTGGTTTTGGTCGGCTTTCTTCTTTATGGGGCTTGCACATGATTTGATTTGGTTTTTATGGGGATTGCAGTTGTATTTGATTTTTGAATGTCTGTAATTAATTCAATTGACTTCATTCTTTCATACCGATGCATGCTTGATGTTTTCGTTCTGACATTCACATTACCACCTTAATTAATGTTTAAATGCCTTACTCAATTTGTTGTTTGGTACTAGGCAAGATGTGTTCTAAATTTTTTGGTCAAAGAAAAAGATATGTTCTAAAATTTCGTTAAATAGGAACTACACAAACTTTGTAAACAAGAAAACGAACATGCATATATATGGAGAAAATACAAAAAAAAAGAGAGAAATTAATAAAAAGAACAAGAAAAATTAAAAGACCTTATAATTAATATATCAAATTCTTGCTTTATGAATTGTGAGCCTAGCTTTCTGCCTGTGTCTGATTTTCTTGCAGTTCACGAGTCAACAGACCATATTCTTAATTAATCCTACCAATATTTTTCCAACTGCGATGCAGACGGAGTGAGTTAAACTCTGACCTAAAATTGAGCCTGTATTAATGGAAAGGTTGGTCAACACTCAACACGATATGTTAATATCATTGTGTTGGTTGGGTGAAATTAGGCCGCAAACGATAAAACGATGTGTCATGTGTACAGATGAAGTGAAGCCGGACCTCATTTTCTTTGACAGTAACTTTCGTAGTTTCTTGACATGTGTCATGTCACACATTCTGACATGCTCGTTTTGAGTTTGGGCTGCATCTATAACCTTGAGCCTAAGAAAGATGTGGCCTATAAGCCTATTTGATGATTCAAGCCTCGGCCTTAAGTCTGCAAAATTAATTAGGCCTTCAAACAAAGGTCGAAACCTTTTATGGACTGCGTTCATCAAAAATCGCCTGAATGGCTGAATATGATATATTGATTGGGACCGTTTGGATCGCTTAGGAACAAAATAAATAATTTTTTTTAGGTAAAAATTTATTCTTAACCGTCTAAATTCTTCACAAAATTACATATTTCCTAATGTTTTCCGTTTTAAAAATAGACTACTTCTCTTATTCATAAGCGATCCAAACGGCCTCATTATTTATTTATTTGATGCACATGATATTTTGTTGTATAATGCTAGATCTTGCTCATATATTGATGCAATGCTTTGCTTAGTTTAACATCATTGTTATGTGCATTCATATATAAGGCCTTATAAATTAATTCAGCTATCTTTAATAAAACACTATTATATGCATTCATGAGGCCTTATAAATTAATTCAGCTGTCTTTAATAAAATAGGAACTTTACCTGTTACCGGAGTCAGTGATCATATGGCATGACCCTACGTTTAGGATACAATCGATTATAATCATTATTTCAGCTAAGGCAGTCTACGGGAAGAATATGCGGAAAAAACAAGGACAGAAACATTTTTCGGTCATGAACGGAAAAAGAAATTGTGCTTGACAAGTAACAACCAACAAGCCCATTGGCAGAACCGGTGACTTGTTCATCAATTATAGGCTTTTTAAATATAATAAGTCTTCGCAACTGAGGTCATCTTTCACCGAGATTCTGGAAATTTTATTTTTAATTTTATTTTTCGCTTAAATCAGACCGTAGGCAGAGATTCAGAATATTTGGTTAAAATATGCCTACCCTAGGCTCACGTCGACAAAATACACTTCAGCAGATGGACCCGCATTCATAGTGCAACAAAAAATATATGGTCTACAACTTCAATGTGTGATCCAGGACTAGGAGCACCTTTGTTCAATCCGATTCGATCTTTCCAAATCCTTTTTCCTCGCTTCTCTTCTCTAGTTCTCTACTTCTCTCTCGCTTCCATTCTCTCCTTCCCTCCTCTTCTCACTAATGGAGTCAACATGCTTACATCTCCGTCTTTCCCACCATCGTTCTCTCCGCCTTCCCTTCCCAAGATGCCAAATTTCACCTCTCAAACCCCATTCCATCTCATTTCCCTCCACTCTCCATTTCTCTCCTCTCCATTCCAGCTTTTCATATACTCGTCCGAAGCTCCTTCCTCTCCAATCCAATTCAAACCCGAATCCGAACCCAGAGGGCGACCTTGCACCGATCCCACCATCCGATCGAACCTTCACCGCATGGGATTTAGCGAGCCTATGGATTGGCCTAGTCGTTGGTGTCCCCTCTTACTACTTGGCCGGTAGTCTTGTTGACCTCGGCATGTCATGGTTACAAGGAGTGTCAACTGTTTTTCTTGCAAATGCGCTTCTCCTTATTCCACTTCTGTTGACAGCATATCCTGCCACGTCACTTGGCATTCCATTTCCTGTACTGGCACGTGCTTCGTTCGGCCCTAGAGGATCCCACATACCGTCTCTTCTGCGTGCTTTTGTTGCATGTGGATGGTTTGGTATTGAATCATGGATTGGTGGTCAGACGCTGTTTTTACTGCTCTTTAATTCCTCGCCTTCTCCGTCCTCATTTCGTCTTGAATTTGCTTGCTTTCTGCTCTTTTGGTTTGCTCAGCTCGCAATTGTTCTCAAAGGCAAGTCTTTTCTTCAATTTTTAGTTTATTATATAGAGTTCCAAGCTAAATACTTGGAAAATAATCAAATTTAACAAGAGAGTAAAGAATATGGAATTCATGCTAGTGGTCAATTTGATGATCAAAATAGCTGACAAGTTTACGGGTGATGGTGATGTTCATGCTGATTGATATTATTTGACTGTTTCTGTAACCAGGAATGGATGGCATCAGAGCACTTGAGAAATATGCTGCCCCTATCTTGATAGTTCTGGTCTCTTCCCTCCTAGGCTGGCTTATTTCACAGCCGGTGGCTTTGGCCCGATGCTGTCCCTCCCATCCCGTTTGTCCAGCTCGCAATTCTGGGCTGTCTTCTTCCCATCTCTCACAGCTAACATCAGCTTCTGGGCCACAGTTGCAATCAACATCCCTGACTTCACTCGTTATGCCCGCAGCCAGAAAGACCAAATTCTCGGTCAAGTCGGGCTTCCATTTTTCATGGCTATGTTCACTTTTGCAGGTTTAGCTGTTACCTCTGCTACAGAGGTTATTTTTGGTCAGGTAATCTCTGATCCGATCCAGCTTTTAGGAAGGATTGGCGGGCCATTTACGAAATTAATTTCCATTTTCGGAATTAGCCTTGCAACTATTACCACCAATATTGCTGCCAATGTGGTTGCTCCTGCCAATGCATTAGTCAGTCTTAACCCGAGACTATTTACATTTACTGGAGGTGCTGTTGTTACTGCTCTATTGGGCATTGCTTTCCAGCCATGGAAGCTACTGAGTTCCAGTGAAAGCTTTGTGTATACTTGGTTGCTTGGTTACTCAGCACTAATGGGGCCGATTGGAGGGATAATTCTGTCTGATTACTATCTAGTGAAACGTATGAATTTAGATTTGGAGGGATTGTATTCAGATAGTGTCGATGGTCCTTATTACTACCAAAATGGATTCAATGTTGCAGCATTGGTGGCACTTGTGGCAGGTGTTTTGCCTATTGTCCCTGGGTTTTTGCACAAGCTGGGCATTTTGTCAAATACTTCCAAGGCATTTGTGACAGCTTACAATAATGCATGGTTTGTTAGCTTCTTCATCTCTGGTTTGGTGTATTGGCTTCTCTCCACCTCCAAAGAGAATGAACAGAAGCACCGATATGCCAACTGACTGTAAATGTAGTGTTGCCAACTGTACATTGCACCGAACCTGAACTGTAAATGGAATGTTGCCAACTGTACATTGCATATAACAGCGAAAATATGAAATATTCATGATCAGCAAATAAACTCATTTTACTGGGATTCTTGTTCAGGATTGAAGAGGATCCCAATCAATTAGGTAAATACATTTAAAAATTAAAGTGGAGAAACCAATGAAGGTACAAAACTTTTTGTGTATTCACTTTTTTCATTTTTTATTTTTGTTTTAAAGAAACAAAAAGGAGGATGTTGTGTTGTCATTTCGCTTGCGATAGAGATTCTATGTAATTGGCACCTAGAAATACTACTGATGGATCTGTATGGCACTTGCCGCTTGTACATTTGAACAGAATCAATTTTATACAAAGAGAATTTGCAACTTTCTGAAACATTATTTGCATTTTTCTTCTCTTTCCCTCTTCAAATATTATGCCCATTTTCTTGTGAACAAGGTGTTAAAAAACTCTGGATAAGAAACAAAATAAGGCATTGCAAGCCTGTTATCATATATAAATTTGTCTTCTAACCAGCCAACCAACAAATATTCATTGAGCCCACACACCACAATGTGTCAAGACGAAATTATTATTTGATTGATCAATTATATTACATCAGTCGGTTCAACAGTGTACTCTTTTGATGACCTAAAAAATTGGACAAGAATAATAAGACCTAATATTTCCAAGTCAGCTGATTAAATGGTACCAAACTCGCTAAGCAGTCCTCTACCATGTTCCATGAAAACAAAATTAAAAAAGTACAACCTCACTGCTTTAAAATGCTTCAATAATGACACCTACCAAAATTCAACTTGAGATGATACAACTATGAGCTGGGCTCCAACTCACCAGATAAGAGAACATTTTAAGCAGATTATTTAGAAAACAGTCATGCCCTCATGGCTTGATTTGAAATAATAAACCCAACTACATTCACCAAATCAGATCTATATATTATCATCTTGCCCTTGTTTTGACAAATTTGCCTCTAGAAGCCTTCTTCTCCATTTTCTCTCTCTTTTTTCGTGATTTCTCATCCTTTGGACCATCCTGAAAAAAAATACCACACCATATCGGTTATTTCACTCGTAAACAGTATAAAAAATCTATTGAATGTATCTGGGCTGTAAATATACCTCAGAACCACCAAAAAATGTTCCCTTTATGAGACCAAAAGCTTTGTATGCACCAAAACCTGGAATCTGAAAATTCGAAGACAATATTAAATGTAAATAATCAAATTACAAAAGCACACTGATAATCAAGCCAATACACATGAAAAAATACCTACCACTAAATAGGTCCACCAAAACTTGCCGGAAATGATTGACGCAATTTGCACAAAGACCGTTATATAAATAACATCATGCAAATAACTGCAAGACAAAATACAAAGCTTAATTTTTATCCAGAAGAGAAGCAACTCACTCTAAATATCAACAAAAACTAATAAGACAAAATCCTTCTCTCATGATCCACATGTTGTAAGAGTTAAATATAGATGGGATGGAAGGGGGCTATGAACATACCCACAGACACCACCAGTGCTCATGTCATAACCGCCATCTAGTAATTCACCATCCTCAGAGTATGCAGGTTTTGACATATTATCAAGTTGCTTGTAAGGAAAGAAATATGCAGCAGACGTGATAAGGAGACCGATCCAATGCTTCCATGTGAAACTAGAATGCATTATTAACATCCTCAGTATTATGTAAATAACCTGTAAAAAGAAGAATGCACTATCTTAACAAAGTCAAGAATTTAACAAGAGCGCTATGAAATCAACTTTTGTTGAGTTACTAATTAATAATTAAGTGTACTAATAAAGGAGTTCTAATATAAACACAGTATTCTATAGTTCATTTCAGTCTGCTTTTTTCCACCTCCAATTTTTCACAACATTTGACAATTCAAAAATACTAGTTACCCAATATGCATGAACAGACACAGCCATCAACTATTTCAAACAAAAGGGGAAATAAAAACCCGATTACAGCATCATTTCTTGTTACTGTCTTTGTGTTCATTGGATACACACTTATCATTGTTTTCATTTTCTGAATTGTACAAATCCTGATGCCAAACTAAACATCAATTATCTGGCAACATCTCAATTCCCTTTTCAATATCAACAATTCTAGTTTCTTAAAGTTTCGTCCACCACAATACATCTGGTTCACTTTGAAAAATTCACTGCAACAAACAAATCCACTTTCAAATTTAGGCCAAGAACCTTAACAGAACTACAGAAGGTGCAATAACAAAGAAAAGCTCTCAAATCTTTACTAAATCTACGCAATTGAACAAATAACAAAACTTAAAAAAAGAGGAAAACCGCACATTCGAAGCTAGAATTACGCGGAGGAGAGTGGACATGTGCTTCTTATTCTCCTCCTTCCGCTTCTTTGCACCTTGGTTCGCCATATCGCTATTTCCCTTTGACTCGCCGCAGAAAATCCGACGCTCTAGCGCCAAACCTCCCTCCTGCGCCGATCGGTGTCGTCGAGAAATGAGAAACCTTGGATTGCTGTGTGTCGGTGTTTGTAGACCAAAGACTAGAGAATTCTCCAGGAACGAACCAAGTTGCTGATCTTTCTGACCAAGCTTGTACGAGTATGACATGTGGGGCCTAATAGGGAGAGATGCTTATATTGGGCCGATTCTGTTTCTTTGATTTTGGGCTTTAATGGAGTTATGGGCCATATCTTAACTCACTTGACGCCTTCCTTTCTGTTCCCTGGGGTTTGGCTTCGGCTTTGGGATAGAGAGGAAGAGAGTGAGAAATGGAGGAAAGCGGGAAAAAGAAAGGGCTGGAAGGAACGGGATTATCTCTACCCGCGAATCTACACGGCAATCTACGCAGTGCTTCCGGCGATGAGCAGCTCAGGGAGATTCTTTCTACAATCAGAGCTTCTAAATCCTCTGTTAGTTCTCTCTTCCTTTCTCTTTGTTCTCCATTGGTCAATTGAAATTTCAGAAATTTTGTATGTAGTCGGTATCTGATTCGTTTCAGCACAAATAGTTCAATACCATAATTATAGAATTAAGGTTCTGGGATCCTGAGCTTTTTTAATTATTAGAAAGAAAACATGAAAAGAGCTCAGTTTGTAGGTTCCTAAAATCAATGTTAAGATATCATAGAAATGGAAGAACATCTCTTGTGGTAAGAACCTTAGAATGTACAAAAATTAGAAAAATGTAAGTAAGACTGGAGCTTATCGCTTTCATTGCCATGGAAACTGGTACACTTTTATATTTTACTAGTAACATTGCCAGTAAAATGTAAGTTAACATATTATTAATTCAATGGTTCTGGAATTTATGCTCGTGGCTTGCTTGTTTAGCATAAAATAAAGTCGCTGGTGTGCTCAAGCGGATAGATGTGAACAGTATTATGCTTCCACATCTTTCTTGCAAAGACAATAATATTTTATGAATTTCTAAGAAAGTGCATGTTAGTGCTAACTTATGCGGTCCTTGTTACTTTTTTTTTAATTATTGCTCGGGAATATATTTGTTTTTATGATTAATTTGTTGCTTTGCTTAATTCATTTTATTTTCATGCAGGCGGTTATCAAGTATGGCTCTTCATGGTGAGTTCCAGATTATTTTTTAATTGCATTTAGTATCTTCATTTAAATAACGCATTTACTAATATGCTTCAAGCATTGTTCAATTTCTATTTACGAAAATTGACTTGACTTTACTTATTTTAGGTGTCAAGTTTGCAGCCTGATTCTTCCTTCCTTTTGCCGATTTAGCAATGATTTCAAAAAGCTTTCATTTGTGTATGCTGACATAGATGAATGCCCTGAAACAACACAGAACATAAGGTATACCCCAACATTTCAATTTTATCGGGATGGAGAGAGGGTCGACGAGATGTATGGTGCTGGAGAACAGAGGCTCCATGACCGGTTGTGGTTGCACTCTTGA
>JAMFTS010001868.1:0-25619 GCA_028095005.1 Rhynchospora pubera
TGCATGCGCAGCAGCACCAACTATCAGAAATCCACCAATCCACATGTGATGTGTGAACAATGAGAGTTGTGTGCCATAGTCAGTAGCTAGATATGGATAAGGAGGCATGGAATACATATGATGAGCTACAATAATGGTTAAGGAACCCAACATAGCTAGGTTAAGAGATAATTGAGCATGCCATGAAGTTATGAAAATTTCATAAAGACCTTTATGTCCTTGTCCTGTAAATGGGCCTTTATGAGCTTCTAGAATATCTTTAAGGCTATGACCAATAGCCCAGTTGGTCTTATACATATGGCCAGCAATCAGGAAAAGGATGGCAATAGCTAAATGATGGTGTGCAGTATCGCTCAACCATAAACCTCCTGTTATTGGATCTAACCCTCCACGAAAAGTAAGAAAGTCCGCATATTTTGACCAATTCAAGGTGAAAAAAGGAGTTGCTCCTTCGTTAAAACTTGGATAAAGTTGAGCCAAAAGATCTCGATTCCAGATAAATTCATGAGGAAGTGGTATCTCTTTAGGATCAACTCCAGCATCAAGAAATTTGTTAATCGGTAAAGATACATGGATTTGGTGCCCTGCCCAAGAAAGAGAACCAAGTCCTAATAATCCTGCTAGGTGATGATTCAACATAGATTCTACATCTTGGAACCAAGCCAATTTTGGCGCAGCTTTATGATAATGAAACCAACCGGCAAAAAGCATTAATGAGGCAAAAATCAATGCACCAATTGCAGTACAATAGAGCTGCAGTTCACTAGTTATTCCAGATGCTCGCCAAATTTGGAAAAAGCCAGAGGTTATCTGTATTCCTCGGAAACCCCCTCCCACATCACCATTCAATATTTCTTGACCGACTATTGGCCAAACTACCTGGGCACTAGGTCCAATATGAGTAGGATCACTTAGCCATGCTTCATAATTGGAAAAACGGGCACCATGGAAGTACATACCACTCAACCAAAGAAAAATAATAGAGAGTTGACCGAAATGAGCACTAAATACTTTTCGGGAGATCTCCTCCAAATCGCTGGTATGACTATCGAAATCGTGAGCATCAGCATGTAGATTCCAGATCCAAGTGGTAGTATCAGGGCCTTTAGCTATTGTTCTTGAGAAATGACCTGGTTTAGCCCATTGCTCAAAAGATGTTTTGATAGGATCCCTATCAACAACAATTTTCACTTCTGGTTCCGGCGAACGAATAATCATAAAGTCCTCCTCTTTCCGGACAACACATACAAAGAGACTTGCCAAGAGTAAATTGGGCAAACTAGATACTTATTAAATGGAGCACCTATGATATTTAGGTAATCCGAGGCATGTGTTCGGATCTATTATTCCATTCATATCAGGTGCTCCGCGGACTCTCTATCTAAGGATTTTTAATCATCCCAATTTAGATTATCCGTATCTAAATCATCCATACCAATCTCATTCGTATCCTCCTCAGACGAAGTATCCTCATCTGAGGAATTGAACCCATCTTCAGAATCCCAATAATCAGATGAATTATCCTCATCTGAGGATTTCAACCAATCTTGTGAATTCCATCGAATGTGAGCGTGCATCATTTCCATGATGTTAATGCATATAGCCACATCCGTATTCGTTTGAATAAAGGAATCCAAAATGGTTGCAGCATTGCGATTCTGTTCAAAATTTTCTTTGATTTTTTCCAATTGTTTACAATAAGACTTGATGTAGACTCTCAAGTCGCTGTTACAAGACAAAAACACTTGCTCCTTGGAGCACAAATGAAGGCCGGCTCGTAACCCGGCCATATAAGAGTGGATTCGTTTCAACTGTATCTCAATCATATTTAATTCATCACTTAAATATGACTTAGAGAGAGTATAAAAATCCAGTGTTTGAATAAGAACAGTTTTGTTAGGTGAAGATAAAAGCCTAAAATTTTGGCTTTTATCGTAGCTAGCGTTTTCTACTAACTCCAGGAATTCCATTTTAGATTCATAATCTTGAAAAAGCTTTTCAAGTTTAGATATAAACTCGTCGATCGAAATGCGATCTTCGGAGCAAAGAGAAGTTAAAAGCACTATTTTAAAAAGGAGATTTTTGCCTCTGCAAAACCTTATTAAGAAGGGCGGAAAAACATCATAGAATGAAAAGGATTCTAATGTGTTTCCATTTTGCAAAGATGCATTGACCTTTTGATCGAATAGTGCATTTTCTATAATTTCGGATAGAAAGTTGCACAATGCGAAATTCGGGTTGCTCTTAACAAAAAAATCGATCAAACTAAGAGTATCCGCTATCTTGTTACAGGATAGCAGTTTGTTTTCAAAGTTATTTTTCATTCTTTTGTTAATTTCTTCCTCAAAACGTGCCGTTACTTCATCGATGTCAAGTTTTTCATTGTTGAATTGAACAACAAGTTCCGAAAGTTTATCTAAAAGGACCCCGTTTAAACGGGTGTCTTCAAAAGAACTTTCGTTACAATGAGTATAGAAAACCGTCTCTCTGTCTTCTTCGACGTGTCGAAAAAAGAGACGTCTGCGCCGTATAGAAACCAATAAACGGCAAATAAACGGATTTGGTTGAGGGTCGACTCGACAAGCATTTTGTCGTCCAGATACGAAAAAATGTATCATTTTAACACATTCTTCCTTAGTAATGTGCTCTTTTTTAAGCAGCACAATACAGCGACATATGCTATATATCGTAACGTTATTTATAACGTAGTCCGCAAGAAAGAATTGGACTACGTCTCGAAATTTATCGTAACATAGTGATGTTACAATAGATTTCCATCTGTAATTGCCATTTGGATTCATCATAATAAAAAATTTTATTGGTGTACTTTAATACAAATTCGTGAGTGAATATATTCACTTATTCTTTGATCAATTCTAATGCAATCTCCCCCTATATTGCAAGGTGCCGTATGGGCTTATCTGGTATAGAATAGATCTGCTTCTCTTTGTTCTTACGAACGGAGTTGTTCCCTTATTTTGATTTTCAATGGGATGAAATCAAAATGAGCCCTTTCTAATTTTTCACTCGAATTCTATTTTTTTTATATCGTTTTTCTATATTATATAATATAGAAAAATATTAAGCCAAATACAAGGGATATAGAAAAAGTATAATAAAAAAACACAAGAATTCTTCTTCCGAATGGTAAATAGAAGGTCATAAAATGATTAATTATATCTTCTTTCCTTTAATAGGAAAAAAGAAATAAGAAACCCTATAGCTTAATTAACTAAAATTTTTAAAAACTCAATTGAATGAATTGAATGGAAATTCAAAAGTAAAAGACAGAGTAATGTTATTCAAGTGAATCTTATTCAAGTTTGAAACGCTTTGTGATCTTCAACCAATTACGTGCTTCAATATAATTGTCTGGAGTGAGCGCTATAGCTTGCTTCCAGTATTCGGCAGCTTTATTGAACCAGTCTTCTGCAATTTCAGAATCGCCCTCTAGAATGGCTTGTTCTCCCCCGGTCGGAATAGAAAAATTCTTTCCTAAAAAACCGTACTTGAGAGTTTACTATCTCATACGGCTCCGTAATATATTCTTTTTTATATTCTATTCATATGTCTTATATGACATATATAATAAGACATAACTAATATGATAATTTAGTTAAATTAATAATTCATTTTGCCTTGATTTTAGATAAACTTTTTTATAAAAAAAAAATGCATTACGATTAGTTTAAAACGCTAATTTATTTAATAATAAATAAGTTTGATCTTTTCTTCCCACTTTCCGAATAATAAACTATGTATAGTTTCTATATATTTTTTTTAGGATTTTCTGAAAAGTAACTATCTCATTTTCTTATAAGAAAATTTTATAGAATTTTTGAAAAAGAATTCTCTAAAGAAGAAAAAGAACTTACTATCCTTAGGATCTAATACTACACCGCTGCTTAGCATCTTAGTGGATCAACTCGATTACATAAGTGGATTCCTAACTTAATATCCCCCTATCATGGCATAAGTAAGCAGTTCTTAATTGTATCGACACAATAGCTCGATAATTGATCTTTACGGTGCTTGCTCTATCCTTTTTATTTTTTATCCATAGATAAAGGCTATATCTTTTTTTTCTTCCTATTTTGGTTCTCGCGAATTCTTTTTATTTGCTACAGCTCACAAAAATCGTGACTTTTGACGATTTCCATGTAGAAACCCCATTTTTTCTAATAGCTACTTTTTTTTCTATAGTAGAGATAGCCGCACGTAATGACAGATCACGGCAATATTATTGCACGATTGAACTAAAAAAGGATTTCGTTCTAGTGCTCGAAAATAATATTCCAAAGCTTTTGTATGTTCCCCATTATTTGTGTGTATAAGGCCTATATTATAGAGTATGAAACTTCGATCATAAGGATCTATTTCTGGTCGCGTAGCTTCATAATAATTCTGTAAAGCTTCTGCATAATTTCCTTCGGATTGAGCCAACATTCGTTACGGTCGTTCAGTCTATTGAAAAGGTCTCCGTTCCAAAACCGTACAGGATATTCTCATTTCATACGGCTCCTACCTTCTGCGCATAATACTGAGAAAAAAAATCTTTTGAATGAAAATCGACTATTCTCATATTTTTATGAACTGAAAGAAGCTAGCATTTTTACAAGAAATCTCTAGTCAACCTTTTAATCAGAGGTTTTTTCTGAATACCAATTCAACATATAAATAATATATATATTATTTAGATGAAAAAGGGAAGTCCAATAATTTCTTTGTTTTTAACGCTTGCTGTTTCTGAGAATTAGTCACTTCAACGATCTTTGATGGTTTTATGGGTATCCAAAGTACGAACGAAATGGATGTTTGTTGTCCTAACCATTCTTATTAGTCCCGATTCCTATAAGGAAAAGGGGTATTTCGAACAAAGTTTTTGTTCTGTTGATTCCTACGTGTAGTGCTTTTTCCCTATACTTAATAGGCCTTATTACTAGAGTAGGATTGACCGCAATACGAATAAATCTATAGGTCTAATCTTTCGCTTAATGCCTCAAATTGACAATTGAGGCATTTGAGATTGCATCAATCGAGGATACACGATTGAAGGGATGGATTGATGGTTCTATCCCCACCCAAACTTCACCTTCACCAAGCGTAGATTTCTTTTCATGATTGGGTTTTTTCTATTCCGCAACACATTTTTCTTGCTAAGACTTAACTAAAGCTAAAAAAAACCAAGAAAAAAGAATCAAATCGCACCATCTCTGTAATAGGTAAATGCCTTTTTTTCTCCTGAAGTTGTTGGAATTATTCCCAACAAGATATTGGCTACAATTGAAAAAGTCCTATCTATAAAATTCCCATTTATACGAGATCTAGACATAATTTAGTAATTCGTTCTATTTGAAAATGTTTTTCATTTTCCCAAGGGAAAATGATCCTAATAAAAAAGGAAAAATAAAGTACCAAATTCTGTAAAAAAAAAATCCCTGTTACGATTATTTCCTTTTCAATAGGTCCTTGGAGTATTTTCTTGATGTAAATATAGAATGTGAATATAAATATATATCGTAGGAGAGATGGCCGAGTGGTTGAAGGCGTAGCATTGGAACTGCTATGTAGGCTTTTGTTTACCGAGGGTTCGAATCCCTCTCTTTCCGTTTTTTTGAATTCTTCACTGTTCTTGGTTAGGATTTTGAAGATCAAAAAAGAATTGAATTGTCCAGAAATCCACTTTTTCCTTTTTTTCTGTATCGAGAAAATCGTTGAACAAAGTGATTAAGAATTTCTAAAGAAAGGTTTTTTTGAATGAGAAAGATTAACCTTGCCTTTTTTTATGTTTCAAATTGGGACAAATCACTGTAAGTTGTCTGCGCCTACGAACTAGGCGGCATCTTTGACAAATTTTGCGAACTGATGCTCCAATTTTCATAGTTTTTATTTGTTATCTTTTTTTTTTTGTTGAATTCACTGGGAAGAAATAAGACTCATCTCTTTATTTTATTGGAATCAATAATTTCCAAAGGGGTCCCAGAAAGAGAAAAATCACCCGAATCTGCCTAATCTTGGTTAGGCTTTGTGTCTTTGCTATCTCTTTCCTCTGCGGAATCGCCGCTCATTGGATTTGTGTTTTCTGGGTCCAACAATGATTTAGGAGAAGTGGGATCCTCCATTGCTTTATGATCATCTTTGGTTTGTTCTATCCCATCAGAGAATACTCGGGGACGGGGAAATCGATACACAATCCTTCCTCTTTTTGAATCAAACTCACTGATTTCGATCTTGACTCTATCCCCATGTACTACAAGTATATGATTACGACGTATATTGCCAGAGAGATAACCCAGAACGATTTGATTATTATGATCCAAACGCACGTGGAAAAGGATATCTTTGATCGGGTCCACAATGGTTCCTTCATACACAAGTCGTCTTTTCCTGTTGTTATCTTTTCTAGGAGTGCCACTCTTGTTTTTTTTCATAAACAACATGGATTCGATTCATATTAATAAATTTTTGGATGTACAAAATCACTTGAAACTGATAGAATTAATGATTTCTAATTCGAATATTCTCTTTTGTATTTCTGACAGCTTTCTCTTTTATATTTTTTTCTATTTTTATGAGGATTACCATACATAACACAAAATCTCTCCTCCAATTCTTTGAAGTCGAGCTTCTCGATCTGTCATTATACCCCGAGAAGTAGACAGAATTACAATTCCTATTCCGCCTAAAATCTTAGGAATTCGTTGATATTTTGAATAAATTCGTAGACTAGGTCGGCTTATACGTTTTAAAAAAGTTCTAGTTCTATATATTCCTTTTTGAGTCTTTCTATATCGTAGAGTTAAAATCAAGAAATTTTTTTGATTTTCTTGGTGTTTTCGAACATTTTCAATAAAACCTTCAGTTAAAAGTATTTTAACCACGCTTTCCGTAATATTTGTAGATGGTATTCGAACAGTTTCTTTTTTAGCCATGTCAGCATTTCTTATCAAAGTTATAAGATTGGAAATAGTGTCTTTACTCATGACGAACTAAGCTTATGGATTCTCGCTAATTGTTATGTAATCAACATGTTTTATTTTTTTTTCATTCGAGAAAGAATATATACCTGAGAAACAATCCAAGAATTTCATCTATTTCAAATAGATGATACCCAATAAGACTAGAAAATATATATATTTTCTAGTCTTATTTACTAGTGTTTATAATACATCAGGAGCTAATGAAAGGATTTTAGTAAAACGAAATTTTCTCAATTCTTCAGTGATTGCACCAAAAATCCTAGATCCCTTTGGATTTCCTTTTTGATCAATGATAACTGCTGCATTGTCATCGTATTTTATTATCATACCATCTTCGCGTTTCAATTCCTTACGTGTACGTACAACTACAGCTCTAATTACTTCTGATTTTTCTAGAGACATATTGGGAACTGCTTCTTTGATTACAGCAACAATGACATTACCAATTTGAGCATATCGTTGATTACTCGCTCCTATGATTCGAATACACATCAATTTTCGAGCACCGCTGTTATCTGCTACATTCAACATGGTCTGAGGTTGAATCATATGTTTTTAATTTCAATTTTTGAATTTCAGTACAAAAAGATAAAAAAAAAGAAGAAAGAAATATTTTCTTTCCATAAAATAGAAATCTACACTTGCTTTTTAATCTTGAATACCTTATTTTTTGGTTTTCTTCTATATTTCTATTCTGAAATAAGAAATTGAGTTTGTATAGGCATTTTGTGAGCAGCTATTGAGATCGCTCTTCTAGCTACAGGTTCTGATACTCCACCCATTTCATAAAGTATTCGACCTGGTTTAACAACGCATACCCAATATTTTGGATCTCCTTTACCTGAACCCATGCGTGTTTCCGTAGTCCTAATTGTAACAGGTTTGTCGGGAAATATACGTACCCATATTTTTGCCCCACGACGCACATATCGTGTTATTGCCCTTCGCCCGGCTTCTATTTGTCTAGCTGTAATCCAGGTAGGTTCAAGTGCTTGAAGAGCATATCTGCCAAAAGATATCGAATTACCTCGACGAGATACTCCCTTCATTCTTCCTCTATGTTGTTTACGAAATCTAGTTCTTTTTGGGTTATAGTCGATGGTGAAATCTCATCTCTATTGCAAAACAGGACATGAGAGTTTCTTCTCATCCAGCTCCTCGCGAATAGGAATAAAAGGGTTCAATTTTGATTATTCAATCATTGAATTGAATTCAATTTTTTTTTCAATAAAATCAGAATAGTTTGATACAAAAAAATATACAAAAAAAGAAAGCCAAGGTGTGTGTTCATTTATTTCTATTTAATAGAATACACATAGAATATGATGTTTGTTTTATAATGAATCTTTTCTTTTCTGATTTTGATTTCTATTGAATGAATTGTGTTCAAATATTTTGATTCCGTGAATCAATAGGTATTTCGCGGGCGAATATTTACTCTTTTCTCTTTCATTTTTTTCTTTCATTCGTAAGTTTCATTCATGACTTTCAGAAAAATTGAAATTTTTTTTGGTTTGTTCCGCCATCCTACCTAATGAATTCTTAGAATTTGTTTTAAATAGAATTCTATAAAATCACAGGTTCTGTCGTTCCCCTAGCTTCTCTATTCATGATTAGGCCCAAACTCTACAATGGAGCTTTCAACAAAATTTGTTTTCAAGTTAATTTCCTTAGTTTTATTAACTCCAGACTCTTTATTCTTTGTTATTTTATTCATATTTCTCTTTTTTCTTTATTTTTGAATTGGATATTTGATTAAGAATAAAATGAAAAAATTTGATGCTTTGTGACACTGCTTTTTCTTTTAGTAATTTATAGACCATACATAATGGGATTATATAACATGGATATTTTGTTCTTTCTTTCTATCAGCCTTCCTTTTATCCACACCCCCTTTAGTTTGACTTAGCAAAATCGGATTTTTTCTCTATGAATTAGAAAATAAAGAAGAGATTTCAGTTGCTACAAATATATGATTTATTCATATAGTGACTGTTTGGGGGGATCTTGATAATACGAAGCAATAAGTTGGTTTTTAGTTTTTTTACCTTGAAATAGAAACAAGTTTTGAGTAAGGGTTAGTTGATTTTTTCAGCCCCCGCTTGAAAATGTTAAACTTTTCAATTTGAAAGAAAAAACTAACGAATCACACACTAAGCATAGCAATTATACTAAATAAAAAAAATCAATGAAATTATTATTTAACCCTAACTAATTCGAACTGCTTGTTTCTCTTTAATGCAAAAGAATCCATGAAAGAATTTGTCTTTTTTTCTTCTATCATTGCTATCAAATAGAAAGAAAAAGTAAAATATATATATATATTTGTTTGCAACTTTTCTTTCTCTACTTTCTAAATATCCAAATTTTTAGGCCTAGCACTCCATAGATTGTTTGAATTGTATGAGAACCATAATCTATTTTGCTACAAATTATTTGTAGGGGAAGTTTACCTTCTCTTTTACCTTCTTTACGTGCAATATCTTTTCCATCGATACGACCTGCGAGTTTTACTTTTATTCCTTTTGTATCTGTTTTTCTAGCTAAATCAATAGCTTGTGCCATTGTCTTTCTATAGGGGACTCTATTTTTTAATTGTAAGGCTATATATTCTGCAAGAAGATTAGGTTGTCTATAATGTATTTCAGCTTTTTCGAGGTGAACAGTGATTTTTCTGGGGCTGGGGTATACAGAATAAAATTCTTGTTTTTTTATATTTTCCCGGAAATGGGCCAATGTGTTTTCTTTGAGTAAGAATTTTGGCACGAATCCGCTATATATTTTTATTCGTATAAATGGTTTTTGTATTTTATTTGCTTGTTTTTCAATTTTTATTCGTACAATTCCTTCGAAGCCTAAGGGAGGTATTCGAATGTTTTCATATTTTGTATTCCTTTGGTTTACTTCTTTGACAACCATTTGGTAATATTTGTTGAGCCTATATTGTACATAATTCTTGAAAAAATCTCGTATTTTTTGATCTTCTTGTATACCCGTAGCATATTTTTTTGGTTCTTCGAACCAAATAGAATGATGACTTTGGGTTGTACCAAGTCTGAAACAAAGTGGATTTGTTTTTTGTCCCATAATTCCTCCCTATTTTATTTTTTTATCCATATTTTTGGAATTTCATAGGAATCTAAATCTTAGATTGATCTAAGAAAGATTTCGGTTTTTCCTTTAGTACGATTGTTATATGACACGTGGTTCTTTTTATTGGAAAACTATGTCCTTGAGCACGGGGTCTTGCCTTTTTTTTAATAGCACCTCTATTGACTTCGGCTTTACTAATGAATAAATCCGCTTCTTTTAAACCCATATTATGATTTGCATTTTTTGCTGCAGAATAAATTAATTTAGAAATGGGATAAGATGCTTGATAAGGCATGAAATATAGTATTATAAGTGTTTCTTGATAAGAACGTCCACGAATTTGATCAATGACTCTTCGTGCTTTGGAAACAGAAATATGGATATGTTGAGCTAAAACCTTTACTTCTTTACCTGAAGTTAAACTCGAGTTCTTTTTCATAGGATTTTCCCCTAGCTTTTTCCAATTTTTCATAAGATCTCCTTAATATTTGTTTGATCCCTATTTTTTTTTATTCTTCATTACAGATTTTTTATCGTTATCGTTTCTTGCATCTCTCGCGAAATTCCGTGTAGGCGCGAATTCTCCCAATTTGTGATCTATCATAGATTCTGTTATATAAATAGGTATATGTTCCTTTCCATTATGAATACCGAATGTATGGCCAACCATTGAGGGTAGAATGTTAGATGCCCGAGACCAAGTGACTATTATTTCTTTCTCCTTCCCCATTTTGATTTTTTCCATTTTTTCGAATAAATGATTAGCTACAAATCTTTTCTTTTGATTAGCTACAAATCTTTTCTTTGGATTAGCTACAAATCTTTCCTTTGGATTAGCTACAAATCTTTCCTTTGGATTAGCTACAAATCTTTTCTTTGGATTAGCTACAAATCTTTTCTTTGGATTAGCTACAAATCTTTCTTGTTGACCTATCACAGCTGATTACTCCTTTTTTGACATGGTAAAGATTGGCATTCTATGTCCAATATCTCGATCTAAGTATGGAGGTCAGAATAAATACAATAATGATGAATGCAAAAAAGAGAAAATCCTTTAGCTAGATAAGGGGCGGATGTAGCCAAGTGGATCAAGGCAGTGGATTGTGGATCCACCATGCGCGGGTTCAATTCCCGTCGTTCGCCCATCCCATCGAATTTTGGAAATTCGATTTGGAATGTTCCTATTTACGGCGACGAAGAATCAAACTATCACTATATTTTCTCCTTTTCCTACTTTTTCTTCCAAGCGCAGGATAACCCCAAGGAGTTGCGGGTTTTTTTCTTCCAATTGGAGCTTTTCCTTCACCGCCCCCGTGGGGATGATCCACAGGGTTCATAGCTGCTCCTCTTACTACAGGACGCTTACCTAGCCAACACTTCGATCCAGCTCTACCCAAACTTTTTCGGGTCACCCCAACATTACCCACTTGTCCGACTGTTGCCAAGCAGTTTTGGGATATCAAACGAACCTCCCCAGATGGTAATCTTAATGTGGCCGATTTACCCTCTTTTGCAATCAGTTTCGCTCTAGCACCTGCTGCTCTAGCTAATTGTCCGCCCTTTCCATGTTTGAATTCTATGTTATGTATGGTCGTGCCTAAAGGCATACCGGTTGAAGTAGATTCTTCTTTTTTATCAAAAAAAACCCCTTCCCAAACTGTACAAGCTTCTTCCAAAGCATACGGCTTTCTAGATGTATATGATGATATCGAAAAAAATAGATCTTTTCATCGTATAATGAAGTATCACATGAGTGGATATATAGGAATCCTAATCTGCCGAATCATTCATGTTATCATCTTCTACATCCTAGGTCTTTCCGTTCCGTCATCTGGCTTATGTTCTTCATGTAGCATTCAGACCGAATGACTCTATCAAATTACGTCGATACTTCCACATATTACGGGTAACGTAGGAGACATCTCTTCGGGGGATCTTCATTACCACTGCTTAGCTTTCAATTCGCCTCTGACCATCAAATGAAATGTGAATAACCCGTCCTCCTCTCTTTGAAAGAAGAGGCGCTTCCGGTTCGGTACGTGCTTCAAACAATTTTCTCCATATTACCATATCTCTAGAGTCAATAATTCTCTATTAGAAACTACTGAACTCAATCACTTGCTGCCGTTACTCAACAGTTTTCTGTTGAGGTCTATTCCATAGAGGTACTCCAATTGAATCAGTGATCGATTTCTAGGTTTTGTCGTAAACCTAATTGGTTACTTCCAATTACGTAAATCAATAGTTCAAACCGCACTCAAAGGTAGGGCATTTCCCATTGATATAGGAACTTCTGCACCAGAAACAATGGTATCTCCAATTATAGCCCCTCTGGGATGTAAAATATATCTCTTCTCACCATTCCCGTAGTGTATAAGACAAATGTATGTATTTCGATTAGGGTCGTATTCTATGGTTACGATTCTACCAGATATGTCTTTTTGATTCCGTCGAAAATCGATTTTACGGTATAGACGCTTATGACCCCCCCCTCTATGCTTTGCGGTAATGATTCCTCTGACATTACGACCTTTACTACAACGATGCCGTCCATAGATCAGATTATTTCGTGGATTGGATTTCATTTGACTGTCTACAGCTCCATTGCGTGTACTTGGACTAGAAGTTTTGTATAAATGTATCGCCGTGTTATTAAGTATTTTTCTTGAAGTTCTTTTCTTTAGAATCTCTAGAAGAGGTGGAATAGAATAACCTGATGGAAGCGTAATGATCATATGCCTGTAATGGATTGCATGTCCCATAATAGGTCTCTTCGACCCTTTCGGGGTAGTCGATGGCTATTCATAGCCATTACCTGAACACCAAAGAAGAGTTCAACCCAATACTTACTTGATTTCTGTCTTAGTTGATCCTGATTCGGCATTAGAAGTATGTATATTGATTCTTCCCCAATAACCGAAGACTTTTTCCTGTAACTACTCCATATTTGATTCCATCCATAACTCCAATTTCTTCCCTATGAGTCCCAGTATTGATCAGGATTCGAGTTCTTAATCTTCCTATGTTATGGTATGAATATACCATATTCAATTCGTTATGGATGGATGATGAGATCCCATCCATAGAGAGCCAACTTATTGAACATTCCCATTAGGGTGCATCCAGTAGGAATTGAACCTACGAATTTGCCAATTATGAGTTGGGTGCTTTAACCATTCAGCCATGGATGCTGAATCTAAGAGATATTATCATAATCTAAAAGATGTATGATCATAATCATACACATTGGATCAAAAACGGGGTCAGAGGGATCAAAAACCGCTAATTCGTATAAAGCCATCGAACCGGCCCAACCAGCAACTAGAGCTGTGTGCATTATATGAACAGAAAGCAATCGACCGGGATCATTCAATACGACAGTATGAACACGATACCAAGGCAAACCCATGGAAATACTCCTTAAGAGAAATAGAAACTATGTCACTTTATTTTATCGCATTAAACTCAAAAGACTATATACTGTGTACCTCACCTTTTTGCAGTAGATTCTGTATCAGAAAGGGCTCATTTTGATTTCATCCCATTGAAAATCAAAATAAGGGAACAACTCCGTTCGTAAGAACAAAGAGAAGCAGATCTATTCAGTCCAAGGCGCATCGGAAGATTGCATTTTTATAGTTAAACTGATCCATCGAATGGATCAAATATTAAGTGAATATTTTCACATTTTTTTATTTTTCTTTTTTTTTTTTATAGTGTAGGAGGAGCATGAAAAATTCCAAATTGAGTATTTCGAAGTTGCAAGACGTAGTCGAAGTCTTTGTTTCAGACTACATTTTGAACAGGGTGATAATCTTTCACTTATGTTCGTTTATGGTTATGCTTAGTACGAAACTCATTACTAACGACGAATGGTTACAGAGGGTCGATTTTTGGTTATCTAAGCGAAAAGATGCAAAAAGTGTTACTCCAGTTAACACTAAAACTATCTCTTTTAGTGAAAATTGTTTTCGGCGCAGATATGTCTTCTATGGACATATAGAAGAGGGTAGAGAAGCACAATTGTATAAAAATTGTGCAAGAACTTCACGTGCACACGCTCGTTTAAACGGAATCCTTTTAGATCAACTTTGTGAATTTCTTGTTCAATTCAAGAATGAACAAATGAGTCTGAATGAGATGACTGAGCGTTTTCGAAAAGAGCTTAGTGCAGCGATTATAAATCGCTGCATATACTTTGAACACAAAGTAGAGCTTTATGATATTAAAGTAGAGCTTTATGATATTTTCACTTTAGTCGATCTTTTTGTGGACATTAACGCCGACTTAGGATTGTGCAATTTGTTTTCTGAAATTATAGAAAATGCAAAATTGGATCAATCCATTAACCAAACCATCAATAGATCTTTGAAAATGGAAATATGCTATCCATTCGATAGTATCTTTCCACCCTTCTTAATCAATTTTTGTAGGAGCAAAAATCTCCTTTTTAAAATAGTGCTTTTAACTTTTCTTTGTTCCGAAGAGCGCATTTCGATCGACGAGTTTATATCTTATCTTGAAAAGCTTTACGAAGCGGAATTCGTTCCATTGATAGAGGCCAGTAATCTGGCTAACGGGCCCCGCCAAATTCAGAACAGGTTTTTAGAACCTGGGCACAATAATTCTATTCACACAATACAATTTTATAACCTTGCGAAGTCTTATTGTATTGATGAATTGAATATGATTCAGGTACAGTTGAAACGAATCCACTCTAATATGGCCGGGTTACGAGCCGGCCTTCATTTGTGCTCCAAGGAGCAAGTGTTTTTGTCTTGTAAAAGCGATTTGAGAGTCTACATGAAGTCTTATTGCAAACAATTCAAAAAAATCAAAGAAAATTTTGAAAAAAATCGCGAAACATCGGACATATTTGATTACTTTATTCAAACGCATGTCGATTTCGCGATATGCATTCATATATTCGAAATTATGAATGCTACGATACGATGGAATGATCCAGGTTGGTTGGATTCATCGTCTGAAGATAATTCAGACGATGATTGGAGTGATCTGATCAAGTTTGGTATTGGAATTAAGAAAAAAAACTTTGATCCACCAAAAATCCCGGGTTCAGGGAGGTAAATGTTTGAGAAAAGGTCAAATTTTAGCAGACGGTGCCGCTACAGTTGGTGGGGAACTCGCTTTAGGGAAAAACATATTGGTAGCTTATATGCCATGGGAGGGTTACAATTTTGAAGATGCAGTACTAATTAGCGAACGTCTGATATATGAAGATATTTTTACGTCTTTTCACATTCGGAGATGTGAAATTAAGACTTATGTGACTGAAAGAATCAATGATTCAAATATTAAACAATCAGTGAAGAAATATTACCTAATTTTCTAATCAACAACCAATACCTAAAAAATAGAAGTCAAAATGAAAATCATCATCAGCATTTTTTGTAGTAAAATAAGGATAACATTAATACTCTTCATAATAATCTTAAAGAAAAGTAGGAACTCTATGAAAAAAAAAAAGAAAAATACAGCACATGATTGGATATCCAGCTGGATCTTGGACTGGAGAGAGATATTAAGAGAGATCAAGAAATCTCACTCTTTCATAGACATTTTTTTCGACCAAGAACGCTTTATGAGACTCTTTGACTCCCGAATTTTGGGTATCCTATTTTCCAAAAATTCCCAGGGTTCAGGAAGCAATCGATATTTAACCAAAACAGGTTTAATAACTCGAGATTCCAGGATCAAAAATGTAGTAAAACGTGTCCATGGTGTCGTCAAAAATGTGGTAAGGGGTGTGATGCTACTTGTACTAGGGGTCTGTTTATGTCGTCTTCAAAATCGAAATATAGTTGAACGAAAAAATATCTATTTGAGGGGGTTTCTTCCTATACCTATGAATTCGGTTGGATCTAGAGAAGAATCTTCTAATATTAATAGATTTGTAATTTCGCTTTTGTATCCTCCAAAAGGATCTTCTAATCAATCCATACATCATTTCGATTCCATTAGAAATGAGGATGTGGAACGAACAGAGATAGAATCAGGTCGATTCCCGAAATTTCTTTTTGGATCTTCCTCAAAGTTCCGGCTATCCGCAGAAGGTGAAAAGCGGATGAATAATAATCTGCTTCCGGAAGAAATCGAAGAATTTCTTGGGAATCCTACAAGATCCATTCATTCTTTTTTCTCTGACAGATGGTCAGAACTTTATCTGGGTTCGAGTCCTACGGAGAGGTCCCCTGTAGAGAAGGCTCTTTGGAAGAGAAAATTGGGTGTTTCTTTTGTCCCCTTCAGGCGGCGATCGGAACATAAAGAACTGGTGGATCTATTCAAAATAATTAGGTATTTACAAAAAACCGTCTCAATTCATCCTATTTCCCCCGGGTATTCTATGATTCCGAAGGAGAAATCGAATGCAGAAGATCGATTTGCAGAAATGGTAAATCGATTCATTCTATCAATAACGGAGCCGAATAAGGATTCCATTGGAAAAGATAGTATGAATCATCGAACTAGGACGAAATCTACGATCAATCAACATTTATCCAATTGGGCAAAGAGTGAGAAGAAATGGTTCGACCCTTTTATTTGTCGAACCCAGAGATCCAGGAATGGGTATCCTGATGCATATAGCAAATGGTCGAATGAGTTCCAGAATCTCCAGGAAGATTTCCTGGGATATTTCTCTTCGAAACAGGAGAAGCTTCAAGTAGTCTTCGATCAATTACGAGATTTACGAGATCAATTACGATGCCATATCACTGATTTTTCGAGTTATTGGGATTTGATTGATTGGTCCGAAATTTTCGACATATACGAATTCACTTTCACTAAGTTATTTCTTGTCCTTTTGCCCATGGCACGTCTCTTTTTTCATAAGTTACTTAAGTTACTTATCTTTTTTCCTAAGTTTTTGTACTGGTTATATCCCCGATTCTCTGTACATATCGGGAATATCGCCATTCATAGTTCTGAGATGTACATTTATGAATTGAAAGATCCGATCCAGGAGAAGTCGTTCGAACCACTACGTCTTCAAATCGTTCTTTTGAAGAAATTGAAACCCTTCTTATTGAACGATCATAATACTTCTCAAAGATTGGACGATCATAATACTTCCCAAGGATCGAAATTATGGATCAATGAAGAAAGAATATTCCCATTTTATTTCAACGAAATATCAAAGTGGATGATTGACTCATCCCATAGTAGAAAGAATCGCATGAAATCCTTTGATAACACGGATTCCTATTTCTCCATCATACCCCATGATCGAGACAATTGGCTGAATCCCGTGAAAGCATTTCATAGAAGTTCTATGATATCTTCTTTTTATAAAGCAAATGGACTTCGATTTTGGAATGATCTACATCACTTTTGGTTCTGGGTCTCTTGTAAGAAAAGATTTCCCTTTTTTGTGGAAAAAATTCGTATCAATAATGAGGATCTTACATATCGAAAATTCCTCAATATCTCATTTATTCGCAACAAAATAGTTTCTTTGTACGTCGGTCAAAAAAAACATTTTGTTTTGAGTCTTTCTGCAAGGGTATCTGACATAAACATACCTCAGGATCAGGATTTTCCAAAAAGTAGCGACAAAAGAGAGAACTTGTACAAATCTTTCATGTATAAATTGTATCAAAAATTCTATAATAGATTCTATACATCTTTCATTTTTCCAAGAACTCTTTATGCAATTCAATCCGATCCAGTCGTTTTTAGAGCTAGTTCCTCGATCGCGGACCTTTTAAGACCAATTCAATCTGATCCAGTCGTTTCTAGAGCTAGTTCCTCGATCGCGGACCTTTTTAGATTGGAAAAAACTTTTTGGCAATCTTTTTCAGATATGAATCGATCTGATTCAAAAATGAAGAACTTGCATCAGTATCTCAGTGTCAATTCAAACATGGACTGTGGATCAAATCCATGTTCTGAGAAATCTTTACCATCCGGAAAGAAGGAAAAAAGGAGTCTTTTTGGTTTTCGAAGTAAAAAGAAATACGTTAAAAAAAGAAATATCAAAATAATCAATAAAAAAAAACTTTTTTCTGTAAAACTTTTCGAAGGGAATATTGAAGAAAATATTATTTACTTAGAATGGACTATTTACAAAGAATGGCTGCTCACGATCTTTACTACGAGCGGGTTCAAATATTTCAGATTCATCCTTTCCGAGATTTTTTCCTATTTTATATTCCCAACCGTGATATCCAAAATTCAAGATATTCTGGATATACCATGGGTATATCTTGAGAAGATTTTGATGAAATGGACTCTGATAAGTGAGAAGATTTTGATGAAATGGACTCTGATAAGTAAGAAGATTTCAAATCTTCATTTAGTACAGCTACTCCGAAAAAAGACTAATCTGTCTCGAACAAAGACTGATTCTTTTAATGGGTCTTCTCCTTTTCTTTCTTGTACATTTTCATTATTCTTCTCATATAGGAATAAGTCATTGATATCGGCTGAGTTCCTCTTTTCAATTCTTTTCCTTCTTCTTTTTGCTGGATATCTCGCTTGTAGAGGTCTTACCTTCATTTGCAAAACCTGTCGTCAGTTATTTCTAGATTTTGAAAAGATCAAATCTTGGGCAAATCCATCATGCTTCATGGAGTTGGAAAAACTTAGGGATAGGTATCCTATATCTTCTTTCAGGTCAGAGAATTTAGAGGATCCCTTTCCAGTTATTTTCCAGGATCCCATTGGATTTATAGAGAATCCCCGTCCAGTTATTGCTATTCTGCAAAAATACTATGTTATTCTGGAAGAATACATAGGAGAATTCTTCAATTTTCTGATAGAACTAGGATACCTACTACTTTTTCAGGAAGAATCTGAGAATCGAAATCGGATCGATTTGCTCATCTCTTATCTCACCTATCGCATAAGTTCTTTCATAAGTCTCATCCCAAATAATTTCATCAATCAAATCATTTTTTTTATAAATACGAGACATCTAAGTCCTACAAGTATAGAGATGTATTCATTGATAAGGAAAAGAAAAAAGGTGGGGAACTGGGATGATGAAATAGAATCCTGGGTGGCGGACACCGATTGGGTTGATGATCAAGAAAAAGAATTTGTGGTTCAGCTCTGCACCTTAAGTACAGAAAAAAGGATTAATGAAATTCTATGGAGTTTGACTCAGAGTAATCTTTTAGATGAAATAGTGGAACAACCTGGATCCAATTATTTACGGTACTTATTTGAAATGCAGCAAAAGGATCTATTGAATTATGAGTTCAATAAATCCTGTTTAGCGGAAAGACGGATATTTCTTGCTTATTATGAGACAATAACCTCGTGGGGGACTTTTCATTTGTCATCTCGTCCAACCCCCTTTTCGCTTCGCTTAGCCCCGTACCCTTCTAGGAGTGTTTTAGTGATAGGTTCTATAGGAATTGGGCGATCCTATTTGGTCAAATCCCTAGCGAAAAATTCTTATCTTCCTTTCATTAAGATATATCCGCTCGAGTACCGGTATTTATACGATTACGATTGCGATTTTTACGAGGCGTCTTTTTGGTCTTTTTTGGATGGTGAATCATATTGGGTTGGAGGTGAATTCGACGACTGTGAGGATGAGGGTATTACTTCTATTCCTTTTGATGTTGATGATTTTGATGTTGATGATAGTGGCGATATTGCTAAGAATATTAATTTTGATAAGATTCTTTTCAATATGACACAGGATAGGCTAACTAGCAATAACCCATTTTATTGGGATATGACCGTGCAATTCGATTTGGCAAAAACAATATCTCCTTGTATAGTATGGATTCCAAACATTCATGATCTGGATCGGGATGAGTTGAGGTATTTATCCCTCCATCTAGAAGAGAGCTCTCTTTCCAATTCCAAGGATCGTCAAAGATGTTTTACTAGAAATATTCTAGTTATTGCTTCGACTCATATTCCCCGAGAAGTGGATCCCGCTCTAATAGGCCTGAATAAATTTAATACATTCATTAAGATACGAAGGCTTACTATTCCAGAACAACGAAGGTACTTCCGGATTCTTTCATATACTAGGGGATTTGGCTTGGAAAATCAAATATTCGATAGTAAGAAATTTGGGTCTATAACCATGAGTTCGAATGCACAACATCTTGTAGCACTTAACAATGAGGTCCTATCAATTAGTATTACACAGAGGAAATACATAATAGAAGAAACGAATTCAATTCGATTCGCTTCTTTTAGACAGACTTGGGATTTTCAAACTCACATAAGATGGTTTCAGGATCATAGGATCTTTTTGTATCAGATAGGAAGAGTTTTTGCACAAAATATATTTCTAAGCAATTTTCCCATAGATCCTATATATATCTATATGCAGGACCCTATCGCGAGGAATAAAATATGGAGTTCTTATTTGTACAAATGGTACGTCGAACTTGAAACAAATTTGAAGAAAATAACGATACTTCTTTATCTTTTGAGTTGTTCTGCCGGATTGGTCACTCAAGATCTTTGGTCTTCACCCGGACCCGATGTCAAAAATTGGATCACTTCTTCTGAATTTCTTGAGAATGATTCTCAGCTAGTTCAGAACCTATTAGAATTAGAAGGCTTTCTGGTGGGATGCTCATGGATAGAAAAAAATAGCAGTGAGACATTACTTCTTCGGTCCGAACCAAAGAATCCGTTAGATATGATGCAACAGAATTCTTTTTCTACCCGTTATCGTAGTAGATTGAGAAATGAAATAGAAATAAACGAATCGGAGTTTGAAGAAGAGCATGAAGCCGTGAACCCGCAGAAGATAGAGAACGATTTCTTCAATGAAAATCAAATAGAAATAGACATAGTCCGGTCTCCTAGAATATTTCGCTATATATTTGATAATCTCGAAATTGAGAATATCAAAAAGCTTATAAAATCGGGACTTCCTTATTGGGCCGAGTCATTTCAGGGCAACTGGCCTTTTTATCTTGAGGAAGATCAGCTTCAAGAGGAGGAGCTTCAAGAGAATGATTCGGAGTTCTCGGAGAATGAAACAATTCAGCACCAGAAACAAGACAGATTTTCAAAAGAACAAAGCTTTTTTATAATAAACCGATTTATTTGGGAACCTTCGGAGCCATTCTTTCTCGTAGTCATATACCTGTACTTTTGGCTTTCACCTCGAGAATTTTTTTCAGATGATCATTTAGATGAGAAGAGTCCTGACCTAAATAAGCATCCTTCTTCATATATAGAAGAAGACAGTTGGTTCCATAAGGGAGAAAAGTACTACGAATTGTTGGGGCGTCGTCAGAGATGGCAAAGAAGACTTAGAATCAATAGTTCCTTATCTAAAGGATCTTTCTCCTCTCATATTCTGTTCGAGAGTTATCAGTATTTAGCGAATCTGTTCCTATCTAACGAAAGGCTATTGGATCAAATGACCAAAATATTGTTGAGAAAGAGATGGCTTCTCCCGGAGGAAATGAACCATTTGATTTGTGGAACAGGAGAAAGATTTCCCATTCCTTATCCGTAAAGATATGTAGCCATGAAAAAGGGAAAAGGCCTAGCGTGGAAGAGGATTGGCCGGGTGGTTGGTAGAGTCGTGGAAACACTTGTTTATTCGATATTTTGGACCTTAGTTCATACAAGCATAAATTTCAATCTTAGATCAAAGCACTATGTACGGATGATATAAACTGCCTAAACAAGAATTCCTTTCTTGTTTAGGCGAACAACCAGAGTAGAAAAACAGAGTAGAAAAACGGATTCATTCGGATCGACATGAGGGTCCAACTCCATTGGATTGCCAGAATCCATCTTGTATATTTGAAGCAGGTTGACCCCCGTGCTTCTCTCATGGTACAACCCTCTTCCTGCTGAGCTGAGCCCCTATCTCCTCGGCCCACAGAGGAAAAATGTAAGGCTGGTGCTCAAAATTCATTACGGAAGAAAGGACTCACAGAGCCAGGATCACTAGGGGGATCACTAACTTCTACTAAAACGAATACTAATATAATAGAAAAGAACTCTTTTTTCTGTATACTTTCCCCGGTTCCATTGCTACCGCGGGCTTTACGCAATCGATCGGATCGTATAGATATCCCTTCAACACAACATAGGTCATCGAAAGGATCTCGGACAACTCACCAAAGCACGAAAGCCAGAATCTTTCCGAAAGTTGATTCCTATTTCAAGAGTGCATAACCGCATGGATAAGCTTACACTAACCCGTCAATTTTGGATTCAATTGGGGATTTTCCTTGGGAGGTATCCGGAAGAAATTGGAATGGAATAATATAGATTCATACAGAAGAAAAGGTTCTCTATTGATTCAAAGGGTATACCTATGGGATAGAATAAGAAAAATCGAAATGAAATGAAAGAATCCAGGAAAAAAAGGAAATCGAAAAAAGGAAATAGAACAAACAAATAAGTAGAAGATCGAAGAGCTCTCAAAATGACAAAATTGAAACTCAAAAAGGATCCTTCTTTCTAATTCTCTAAGGATGAGAGGCAAAGGGATTTCTATCGAGAAAGAGTTCTTGTTCTTATTTAGATAGAAGATCGTGATTTGATCCGCATATGTTTCGTAAAAGAGAAATCTTTTCCTTTGATCATAAATGAAAAGTCTTCAATTGGAATATGAAAACGTGACTGAATTGGTCTTAGTTACTCTTCGAAACGGAGTGGAAGAAGGGAAGAAATTCTCGAACGAAGAAAAGGATCCAATTACTTCGAAAGAATTGAACGAGGAGCTGTATGAGGTCAAAATCTCATGTACGGTTCTGTAGAGTGACAGTAAGGGTAACTTATCTGTCAACTTTTCCACTATCAACCCCAAAAAACCAAACTCTGCCTTACGTAAAGTTGCCAGAGTACGATTAACCTCTAAATTTGAAATCACTGCTTATATACCAGGTATTGGCCATAATTTACAAGAACATTCTATAGTATTAGTAAGAGGAGGAAGGGTGAAGGATTTACCCGGTGTGAAATATCACATTGTTCGAGGAACCCGAGATGCTCTCGGAGTAAAGGGTCGTCAACAAGGGCGTTCTAGTGCGTTGTAGATTCTTATCCAAGACTTGTATCATTTGATGATGCCATGTGAATCGCTAGAAACATGTAAAGTGTATGGCTAACCCAATAACGAAAGTTTCGTAAGGGGACTGGAGCAGGCTATCATGAGACAAAAGATCTTCTTTCTAAAGAGATTCGATTCGGAACTATTAGATGTCCAGGGTCCAATATGAAAATCATTTCAGAGGTTTTCCCTTACTTTGTCCGTGTCAACAAACAATTCGAAATACCTCGACTTTTTCAGAACAGGTCTGAGTCAAATAGCAATGATTCGAAGCACTTTTTTTACATTCAACTATGTATTTCGGAAACCTAAGGACTCGATCGTATGGATATGTAAAATACAAGATTTCCAATCCTAACAGGAAAAGGAGGGAAACGGATACTCAATCTCAAGTGAGTAAACAGAATTTCATACTCGATCTCATAGATCCATATAGAATTCTGTGGAAAGCCGTATTCGACGAAAGTCGTATGTACGGCTTGGAGGGAGATCTTTCCTATCTTTTGAGATCCACCCTACAATATGGGGTCAAAAAGCCAAAAAAAAAAAATTGATTCGTTTTTAGCCCTTATAAAAAGAAAACGGATTCTTTAACCTCTTTCACGCTCATGTCACGTCGAGGTACTGCAAAGAAAAAAACTGCAGAATTCGATCCAATTTCTTGTAGTCGAGTCGTTAACATGTTGGTTAACCGTATGATGAAACACGGAAAAAAATCATTGGCTTATCAAATTTTCTATCGAGCCGCGTTAGATATTGAAAAAAAGACAAAAGAAAATCCAGTATCTATTTTACGTCAAGCAATACTTAGAGTAACTCCCAGGGTAGGAGTAAAAACAAGAAGAGGAAAAAACGGAAAGACTTATAAAGTCCCTGTTGCAATCCCACTTCCACAAGGAATATTACTTGCCATTCGTTGGTTATTAGAAGCATCCCGAAAGCGTTCGGGTACAAGTATGACTTCACAATTAAGTTCCGAATTAATAGATGCTGCTTCAAAAAAACGTGGTAAGGCCATACGCAAAAAGGAGGAGACTCATAAAAGGGCAGAGGCAAGTAGAAGTTTTGCTCATTTTCGTTAATTCATGAACGGGATCTATGGATTTACATAGGTCCATGGATTCATACATCTCGATCGGAAAAGAATCAATAGAAAGAGAATCGGACGATATCTTTATCGAAACAAATAAAAAGGAAAAGAAAGATAAAACATAAATCATGATCAGCTAAGCCCCCGAGCGAGGGGGCTTGCTTAAGAATAGGAATCTTATGGAAATATCATGGAATCCGGTTTGATCCTATTTATTCATGGGGATTCCGTAAATATCCCATTCCAAAAATAGAAAGTTTGAAACAATGCAGTTACTAATTCATGATCTGGCATGTACAGAATGAAAACTTCATTCTCGATTCTACGAGAATTTTTATGAAAGCCTTTCATTTACTTTTCTTCCATGGGAGCTTCATTTTCCCAGAATGTATCCTTATTTTTGGCCTAATTCTTCTTCTGATGATCGATTCAACCTCTGATCAGAAAGATAGACCTTGGTTCTATTCCATCTCTGCAACAAGTTTAGTAATAAGCATAACGGCCCTATTGTTCCGATGGAGAGAAGAACCTAGAATTAGCTTTTCGGGAAATTTCCAAACGAACAATTTCAACGAGATCTTTCAATTTCTTATTTTACTATGTTCCACTCTATGTATTCCTCTATCCGTAGAGTATATTGAATGTACAGAAATGGCTATAACAGAGTTTCTTTTATTCGTATTAACAGCTACTTTAGGAGGAATGTTTCTATGTGGTGCTAACGATTTAATAACTATCTTTGTAGCTCCAGAATGTTTCAGTTTCTGTTCCTACCTATTATCTGGATATACCAAGAGAGATGTACGGTCGAATGAGGCTACTATGAAATATTTACTCATGGGTGGGGCAAGCTCTTCTATTCTGGTTCATGGTTTCTCTTGGCTATACGGTTCATCTGGAGGTGAGATCGAGCTTCAAGAGATAGTGAATGGTCTTATCAATACACAAATGTATAACTCCTCAGGAATCTCAATTGCGCTTATATTCATCACTGTAGGAATTGGGTTCAAGCTTTCCCCAGCCCCTTTTCATCAATGGACCCCTGATGTATACGAAGGAGTGCGGTTCGTTCGACAAATTCCTACCTCTATGAGATGTTTGGGTTTTTCAAAACTCCATAGACATGCAAAAGAGAAATGCTATCCCCACTCGGATCAAGACATCACTTTTACCAAAAGTGGATTGTGGTCTTTTTGTTCAAATACCAATTAAGGTGAAGCAGGGTCAGGAACAACAAATCTCTTTATGATAAACAGATCCTTTTTGCAAGTTCGTTATTACGGGTAGTTCCTACAAAGGATCGGACTAATGACGTATACAATGCTTGAATTCTCGATGTAGATGCTACTAGAGTTGGTTCTCATCCTTCAGAGACTACAAGTGGAATAGGAGCATCCGTTGACAAAAGGATCACCCTAAGATGATGATCTCATGGCTATTG
>JAMFTS010005900.1:5000-7500 GCA_028095005.1 Rhynchospora pubera
TGGCCAAAGCGTGACAGAGAGGCGTGCATGACAGGCCAAAAGCGTGGAACAAAGCGTGCATGACTGGCCAAAGCGTGGCAGAGAGGCGTGCATGACTGGCCAAAAGCGTGGAACAAAGCGTGCATGACTGGCCAAAAACGTGGCAGAGATGCGTGCATGACATGCCAAAGCGTGGCAGAGAGGCGTGCATGACAGGCCACAAGCGTGGAACAAAGCGTGGCAGAGAGGCGTGCATGACTTGCCAAAAGCGTGGAACAAAGCGTGCATGACAGGCCAAAAGCGTGGCACAAAACGTGGCAGAGATGCGTGCATGACATGCCAAAGCGTGGCAGAGAGGCGTGCATGACAGGCCACAAGCGTGGAACAAAGCGTGCATGACAGGCCAAAAGCGTGGAACAAAGCGTGGCAGAGAGGCGTGCATGACTTGCCAAAAGCGTGGAACAAAGCGTGCATGACAGGCCAAAAGGGTGGCACAAAACGTGGCAGAGAGGCGTGCATGACAGGCCAAAGCGTGGCAGAGAGGCGTGCATGACAGGCCAAAAGCGTGGAACAAAGCGTGCATGACATGCCACAAGCGTGGAACAAAGCGTGCATGACAGGCCAAAAGCGTGGAACAAAGCGTGCATGACAGGCCACAAGCGTGGAACAAAGCGTGCATGACTGGCCAAAGCGTGGCAGAGAGGCGTGCATGACTGGCCAAAGCGTGGCAGAGAGGCGTGCATGACTGGCCAAAGCGTGGCAGAGAGGCGTGCATGACAGGCCAAAAGCGTGGCAGAGAGGCGTGCATGACTGGCCAAAGCGTGGCAGAGAGGCGTGCATGACAGGCCAAAAGCGTGGAACAAAGCGTGCATGACTGGCCAAAGCGTGGCAGAGAGGCGTGCATGACTGGCCAAAAGCGTGGAACAAAGCGTGCATGACTGGCCAAAAGCGTGGCAGAGAGGCGTGCATGACTGGCCAAAGCGTGGCAGAGAGGCGTGCATGACTGGCCAAAGCGTGGCAGAGAGGCGTGCATGACTGGCCAAAAGCGTGGCAGAGAGGCCAAGGCGTGGCCGAGATGGGTGCATGACAGGCCCAAGCGTGGCAGAGAAGCGTGCATGACGGGCCGAAAGCGTGGCAGAAACGTGTGCATCACAGGCTAAAGCATGGCAAAAAGCGTGAGGGGTTTTTCGTGGGGTGGTAACTACGGTACTATAAGAAGGGAAAAAATGCATCTTGTCTATTAGGGGGTAGGGTGTATTCGACTCAAAATTGGGTTGGCAACCCATCCAAGGCTGCAGCTTGGCACGCTGCAGCGGTGTCTCCCCCTGACACCGACTGGTCCGAAGAGCTACGGACTGGTCCGAAACGGGCCACGGGATGGTCCGATGTGACCCTCCGCTCTGTTGGAGCGTGGCAACCCATCCAAGGCTGCAGCTTGGCACGCTGCAGCGGCGTCTCCCCCTGACACCGACTGGTCCGAAACGGGCCACGGGATGGTCCGATGTGACCCTCCGCTCTGTTGGAGCGTGGCAACCCATCCAAGGCTGCAGCTTGGCACGCTGCAGCGGTGTCTCCCCCTGACATCGACTGGTCCGAAGAGCTACGGACTGGTCCGAAACGGGCCACGGGATGGTCCGATGCGACCCTCCGCTCTGTTGGAGCGTGCCAGACAAGCTCTCTCTGGCCGAAAAGCGTGGAACGGGCACCAAAAAGCGTGAGGGGTTTTTCAGGGGTTGGTAGCTACGGTACTATAAGAAGGGAAAAAATGCATCTTGTCTATTAGGGGGTAGGGTGTATTCGACTTGGAATTGGGTTGGCAACCCATCCAAGGCTGCAGCTTGGCACGCTGCAGCGGTGTCTCCCCCTGACACCGACTGGTCCGAAGACCTACGGACTGGTCCGAAATGGGCCACGGGATGGTCTGATGTGACCCTCCGCTCTGTTGGAGCGTGGCAGACAAGCTCTCTCTGGCCGAAAAGCGTGGAACGGGCACCAAAAAGCGTGAGGGGTTTTTCAGGGGTTGGTAACTACGGTACTATAAGAAGGGAAAAAATGCATCTTGTCTATTAGGGGGTAGGGTGTATTCGACTTGGAATTGGGTTGGCAACCCATCCAAGGCTGCAGCTTGGCACGCTGCAGCGGTGTCTCCCCCTGACATCGACTGGTCCGAAGAGCTACGGACTGGTCCGAAACGGGCCACGGGATGGTCCGATGCGACCCTCCGCTCTGTTGGAGCGTGCCAGACAAGCTCTCTCTGGCCGAAAAGCGTGGAACGGGCACCAAAAAGCGTGAGGGGTTTTTCAGGGGTTGGTAGCTACGGTACTATAAGAAGGGAAAAAATGCATCTTGTCTATTAGGGGGTAGGGTGTATTCGACTTGGAATTGGGTTGGCAACCCATCCAAGGCTGCAGCTTGGCACGCTGCAGCGGTGTCTCCCCCTGACACCGACTGGTCCGAAGACCTACGGACTGGTCCGAAATGGGCCACGGGATGGTCTGATGTGACCCTCCGCTCTGTTGGA
>JAMFTS010001866.1:0-25618 GCA_028095005.1 Rhynchospora pubera
CTGTCCTCAAGATAGTATTTGACAAAACAACCCCGATAACTGATTAGAAAAAGTGCTGCCCAACTGCTTAACTCTGAACGAGAACAATTCCAGTTTCTTCAATTGCAGCTGGTGTTAAGGTTTCAGTATGGAAGGACGCGTCCCTAGGAAAAAAGCTTAAGTCAGAAGTTTTCCTAGTATAGTATGAAAGAGGTGATAAGACTGAAGAGCAATTCGGCCTAACTAAATAATATCCTGCGGAAAGAATATCCTTCACCAACTGTTGACTTATCCTCCCCTGCTTCAACTGCAACTTAACTCAAACCATGGCCTACTGCAACTGCAACTTTCACTGAAGTGAACAAAGCTTCTGCTCCTACTAAGCACGCTACTGAACCGATAGGATTGGCCGAGCGAGCACTACCATAACTTATGGTATCTGACCTGTGTTAAGCATTAGCCACCCAGGGAATTTAACTAAGCGACTACCTGCGCTGTCACACGGCTCCATTTATCGAAGAAAGGGATCAGACTGCTGCCATTAAGGCAATGAAATTTACGAGGAAGAGAAAGGAGTTTGGCAGCTAGAGAAGTAAGGAATTACTCTGATTACTGTTTGAAAATCCCCTCTTTTTATTTAGATTATTCTATTATTAGAATAGTGAATCCGCAAGAGTGCTGTGGGACTGATGACTGTCCTCTTGATGCGGATTTTCCTACCAGCTTCCGGCTATAAATCGGGTGTGCGTCAGGAAATCCCCCTACTCTATAAAAAATAGGCAGCTATTTCATCTGCTATGAATGTTGCCGCTGCTTTAGTACGAGTATTTTCATTATGTTAACTGGATAACTCATCAATTTCTAGGTTATGGAATAGACCAAAGTCAGAGTAAGACTATGTCAATAAGAGTAGAGAAAATTCAAGGAAGAATCAAGCATTAACTAGAAGTTTCTAAGTTGGCGAAGCGAAGAAGAACCGAACAACGGGAACTTAACTTGACTCAGACGCCGATAAAGAAGCAATTGCTTTTCTTCCACTAGCCCTGGATCAAGCGTCAAGTCTTTCTTCTTCTGGCCTGTAATAATGAATTCCTACGGAAAAAGAAGGAATATATATTCCGAAAAAAAGGCCAAGCACCTTTTTTTCAACATCATTAATGGCGATGAAAATATAAGATTAGTTCTTGCTGCACCTATCCCGTCTGACTCCTTGTAGCCAAATTCCATCCAGCTTCAAAATCGAAGAAATTTCACTTTTATGAAATGCAAGTTATAGAACTTTGCGATTACATCTATCTATTAAGTACGGATTTTCGTATTGAAATGCAAAGGTGCCTTTTCATTCGAATTGACTGGTTGAGTGAGCGCACTCTTTTTTTATGTTGTAGAGTACAAGTCCGTAACAGGTCTTTTCTTTGGGAAAGGTAACCTTACCCCGTGGTCAAACTCTTGTCTTGTGGGTGGAAAAAAGAAAACTCTTTATTAATATAGGCGGATATTCTAATAAGGCTAATAATCATTCTAAAAAAATCCTGGCCTAAATCTGCGCCATCGGTGTCCGTCTAGTGAAGATAGATAGCTAATGGATTCCTCCCCAAGCTTCTTTCTTATTAGTTGCCTCAGCACCCGAGTAATAGACAGTGGGACTAGTTCTTAGTAGGCAAGCACCTCCTTGAGTGTCCAGTGTCAAAAGAATGCCAGGAGCAGCCGATCCATCCAAGGTGAATGAGCCGCACGCGCCTCTTGAGCTACTCAATTCTCTCTTCAAGATCTTAGTAATCTTCATCTAACGCCTAGGTATTTACTCATACCCTGCGAGTAACTACTAACGTTACGAGCGAAAAGGGTTACACCTTTCTCAACCTCAGTATGTTCGTGACCTTTTGGTTCGTAGTAAAATGGCTGGAGCCAAATCGTGCCTCACACCTAGAATACCTGGTGAAGTACTTTCTCAGTTTAGTGGTACACCAATGAACGATCCCCACCTCTATCGTAGTGCTCCCCAATATGCTACTATCACCAGACCTGATATCACCTTTGCGGTTCACAAGGCATCGCATTTCATGCATCAGCCCACTGCACTGGACAGCGTTAAAGCGTGTTCTGCCTTATCTCAAAGGTAATGGCATTCACATCTCGACCCGCTCACCTCTGGAAAACCATGCCGCCTATAGCGACGCAGACTGGCCCGTCCTTTAGGCACCTTTGGAAGGCAGGGGGCCACCCAGTTTTTTAAGGTAAAGTACCCATTTATTCACCCAATCAAGTCAGCAGGATCCACTGAAGCTGTCTTTTCCACCACATCTCCCGGGCCATCGAATAAGATTTGATTTGTTTACGAGCGTATCTTTAGACGCACGCATATTTTCTGAAAGAGCGAAGCAAGCCAGTCGTCTACTTTCCCAACCGAGTATTATAATGAACCAAAGCCAGCCCTTTTACTTACATTTCTTCCTTGGGCTTTCTGTAGCCTTTCCTTTCTCTATCGAGGAGTGGGCGGATCCGCGACGAGGGAATTCCTCCCCGGCGAGGGGCTCATTTCATTTATTTTTCTTGTTTTTCATTTCATTAAACTCTACAAAAGTGCTTTTTTCCCCTTAGTTCTAAGGCTTCGTCGAATCGAAGCTGCAAAGCGAAATAATGATAAAATTCATATTCCTCAGACTACCCTCAATACAATATTTCACTGGCTTGCTAGTAGTTAGAACAGGATTAGAGGAGTCCCCGGCGAGCAAGCAAGAGAAGGACAGAGCGAAGAGAGTCACTGCAACTACTAAGTCTTGTTCATCTAAACCTTGACGAATTACATAAAAAGTCTCCAATTCTACAAACTGTGTGTTAATATATGTTATTTTCTCTTTTAATGAATAAAAGGGATGGAATGGATAATACATTTAGATACAGACGAATTGCTGCATCCAGCGGGGTCCGCATAAAATTCCTTGAGAAGGCTTTTAGCTGATACTCCTAGTGATGTTGATTTAGTCATTTTGCCTTATGTAAGTGGGAATTTTGGCTTATAAAAGATCGCCGTTTGATTCTACCCTGGGAGGGACCTGCCTCCATGGAGCAACATCAATGCAGTTAGCTTTGCAATTAGCCATAATTTGACCAATTAGCTTTCTTTACCATAAATTGTGAAATTAATCACCAGCCAAGAAAAAGGGTAATTAATATGTTGGTACACAATCCAGAAGGTACATACTGGTACTGAAGTTTGCTGAACAGCATTCGAACGCAAGATTCTCTTTTTTTTCTTGAGGGAAGTTTTTCGTTTCGATAAGAACCTCGCATACTTCAATCCCGAGAAAATACTTCAACTTGCCGAGATCTTTCACTTCAAATGTACCCTTCAATCACGTACCATGTCAAAACGGACGTCCAAGCTAACTTGTTCCATTCAAATAGGAGTGTTAGCTCTTTCGCTTTTATTTAGGGACTCCTTTATGTGATATAATTAAGAGAAGAGGGATGACCAAGGCGAGCATGCCACCCATCGGCCGAGGTGCGGATTCCAAGGAAGGCTGAGGAGGAGGTGTAAGAAGTGGTTCGTTTGTGAGCAAAAAGAAATATGATACTTAAGTGGACACACTATAAACTACTACTCGATATGGAACCTAGTCAAAGAAGAAAACTTTCCGTATAAAACTGGTATAGCTGACTACTTAGAATGTGGGGGATTAAAACAATATGGCTCTGAGTATAGCATTCTTCAGATATAGGCTGATGAGCATTCCATTGGGCAATGACTTACTAGTGAGACTCCCGAATTAATTAACGAGTAAGCATGGGGCGTGCTGCAATAAGCAATCTTGCTGAGCAATCAAGCCAATAATCAAAAGAGGTAGGTAGCCATGGATGGCGTCTACCATGGTTGAGCAGATTAAAGCACTGACTGACAGTACAAATGAAGGCTAATCAGACCAGCTTGAATGAATCTCTGGCAAGGATGAACGCACAGATCGAAACTCATTAGGAATTGATTGATCTTCTAGGTAAACAAATCGAGTCCATTGAAGCCAGTGATGAAGACAAATTCGAACTCCAGGAACAGTGTTCTACTCGGCCAACACTACGTCCTGTCCAGCTCCTGAGAAACATTCCATTCGCTCATTGGAATGATGCGGTGCGGGCAGCTCCATTCATGATTGAGGTCCCGATCTTGAATTTCTATTCGCAGCCAAACCGCATACAGCATACCTTAAACGCGGGTTTACCTGGGTTCGTGTGGTGGACCATTCCGAGATGTTTCAACAGCCGATTTCGGCTAGACCAAATATATTAAGTACTGGGGTTCTTCGTATAAGGACCCCGTTTTGGAACTAGATGGAGCCCCGCATCCTCTATCGATCCTGCCCAATCTGCATGGGAAAAAGCCTAAACCTCAACGTTCTTAAAAGGACCTTCTATGAATATGAAAGAATAACCTTTCCCAATCGAGTCAAGACTATCGCTTGAGGTATCGGTATCTTAAAATGCGAGAAAAAGCTTCAAAAATGAAGATGAGCGGCGGGAGCATAGATTGCCGTTGAATACCCACTATAAGGTATAACACGGAACGTATGGGAAAGAAAAAGAAGTCTTCCTACCAACCAACCTATTTTCTATTTTTATTTAGAGGGACTAGGCGAACAAACAAAGCCTATAACGTTTGGAGAAAGCGAAGTAGTTTCCTTTTCAACCTATCAGATCAATCCTTATGAAGAGAATAAAATAAAATGAATAGTTACTGTCTGTTGGCGAATCTCGGACATCAGAGTATGTATACGGCCAAGATCCAAAGAAGTGATTTAATTAGTCAAAGAAATATATGCCCTAACTATATAAACTTTATATCTTGGACTCAAATATTAGGAGATCGAAAGAGCTCAGATTTTTATCTTTGCTTTCTTTTCTTTCTCGACTCATTCTTCTGGGCTGGTTCTACAAAGACTTCAACTCCATACAACTTAGCCGCCCCTACCCACCGCGCTTTCTTTTTCCACAGAGCGCTTACCTGATGCCACGTGGCGCACCGTCATTTGCTCCTCGTTCCAATTCCAATCCTGGCCTTTCTAATGGCTCACTGCGAGGGCGCGGTTCAACCAATTCCTCCTCCAATCAAAAAAAGCCTCAATGCCCGAAGGCCATACTGCACTGAAATGCGGCGGCGCATCGCTTCAATCCGATGTATCAAGTCGCCTCTGATAAGCCTCCTCATGCTCTAATGGCGGAACCTCTCACCTCACCTTCTGAAGATTGCTTTCTTTTTTTAGGTGCATCGGCTCATATCACATATGATATCAACCATCTTTCTTCTCACACTCCTTATGTTGGATCTGATCAAGTGCATGTTGGCAGCGGTATGGGTTTTCACATTAAAAACAACAATTGGTTCTACTTGAAACTTCTTCTATCCCTTGACATTTTTATACTGTTCTTCATATCCCCTCTATAACCAAAAACGTCGAGAAGTCTATTTCAACTTACCAAAGAAAACAATGTTACTTTTTCATTCACCTCCAATTCTTGTCTAATTCAAGATCGTACCACACAGGTACCTATACTGACGGGCACACTCGCTAATGGTCTCTACTCTCTTTCTTCCTCCTTCGAAACTTCGCACTCTGCTCACACTGGAGAGCGTGTAAGTCCAGCTTTATGGCATCAACGGCTAGGACACACTTCTTCTGCTGTTTGATAAATTATTCTGTCAAAAATCCTACTTGTCAAATCAAATTGACTTTATGTAAGTCATTACTTTTTAAAGGAAAAAACACACTATTTACGAGTTTCATGAAAAGAGGAGATCTCTCTGCTGCCTTCACTTACAATTCCACCCCTTCCAGCTTACCCTTACCTTATAGTCAGCAAAAAGACTCAAGATCAAGGTGCGCGCCTATTATGGCACGTTCCGCCAATGGCAATGAACGAAAGCAAGAATAGAGCTTCAATATGAGGCCGCCAGGAAGGACTGCACTGCTACAGCTCTTTACTAGCGAGCAATAGAAGTGGACTACCCCGTCCGTCCGACTTTATGTATGCCGGCACCACAGCTATTGACTTGAGTAGTTTAGCCATTGATGCAAGCTAGCTAGTTATGAGCCTTCTTTGTTCGTAACATGCCTACGTTACTCACTGGCTCAAGAACAAATATTTCCTTGTGGAGCTCTTGGGCTCCTTCAATACACCTTCCCAGAAATGAGAATACCTTCTCTTCCCTCTATTCTGTACTGGAAGTCTACCACTCACTACTTCTTTGAAAAGAGATAGAAAACTCTGATGATACTCTGCTCGGTGCATATTTAAGAAATAGAGCTCCTCGTTGCTATGGGTGGCATTGTTAAGAAAGAGTATAGAAAGGAGTAAGAAACCGATTCGTTATGTGCTTCGGTTTGCTTTGCTTCCCTGGCAAAAGAAGAGTTGGTATGAGTAGCCAGTTTCTGCTTGGAATGTAGGAGTGTCTTCTGTTTTGAAGTAGATTAGGGCGTTAGCGGACGATATCCTAAAAAAAAATAACGAATTCCTGGCCAAATGCTCATCGCACTTGATGGTACGTTTTGACTGCCAGTGCTCTGGATCCTGCTTTCAACTGCTTCTATTCCTTCCTGTAGCTTTCGAAAACCTTCTTTCGTCACCAACAAGCAACGGATTGAGCGCTAGCGCGAAAACCGGTGCGCGTTAGTCCGCGCATCCGTTTTCTTGCTTGCAACCATTTTGTCGACAGCCACTCTGGAGCTGCCTTCACGGTCCTTGTCACCGCTCACGTTATGATACACGCTGCGTTATACGTAATTCCGAGTGGGGGGAGTACATGATCAAGACTATGTAGTCGAGAGTGGACGCTGGGTCTTTCTTCCCTTTATCGGGCCCCCCTTATGCATCTTTATTTCCCGTTTCTGTCTCGTCAGATGCTCTTTCTTGGTTTTATTGCTGAGCAGTTACCTGGATATTATCGACGTTCATTAGCATCTTGATAAGCCTCTTCGTCTCGTCAAACCTGTGAACGTATACTCAGACTCCAGCGTTAATCACTCGGTATTTAGCGGGCTTTTCGTTCGTAACATTAGTAGTGTAGAACAAAAAGCTCTTCCATTCCATTCTTTAGTGAGACAGAGCATTAGAACGTTTCAGGAGAATAGCAGATCAATAGAATCTTTGCCAACACAAGGCTAACGTATACTTTATGGATGCTTAAGCTTCAAGTCAATGAATTCTTGAGTCGCGAGATAGGCAAGTCAAATACATTAAGCTTAACACAATCCATTCTCTTTGCTGTTCACAATCCATTCTTCTGTCAACAATCCCTATTCAAACAATCCTCTTCTCAAATACGAACTCTTTTCTTAACCAAATCCATTCTTCTGGAACCTGGCATCCGGCCCCAAGGAAGAGTCCCTATTCTAGAAGCACTATGCTTTCCTCAGAAGACCTTGATAAAACAAAGCATAAAAACCAAGCTTTCTAGCAAGCAGATCTAGCAGGTAGGTAGGATATTTAGCTAGGTAACAGGAAGTACGGTCACCAAAGCAGCAATAGGAGTACGTGCACCCGTCAAGAGTAGCTATCAGTCAGTCTGTGCACCATGCATGCAACCCAACAAAGAAAGGAAGAGAGAGAGCTTTCGAGAAAAAATGACACGTAAAATAAAAACCAAAATACAGCTTATATTACCACGAGTATTTATTAAGCTGCTGGAGCAATAGTTTTGACCAGGACGAGCAGGCGCGGAGCAAAGGGCCCAAGTAATTAAAAAGTATTAAAGCGCGGGAACTTTACCAGAGAGACAGCCTATTGAATTTGAGCCCGACCCAGGTATTACAGGCAAGTAAACTTGCTTGGGAATGGAAAACACGAAGAAAGAAGAGTTCAAGATGAGTACCTGGAAAGCAGCTTAGGACATTAATATTTATGTAACAAACCCCTCGCTAGATCAGGCTAGGTGTAAACCAAAAGTAGGATAAAGATGTTGTAGGAAATACACCAATGTAGCTAGCGATATTCTGAGCATCCCTCCCCCCACTTTACTAATTCACCAGATCCATGCCAATACGAAAAGACCATATGGAAGGATACCTCACGTATACGCAAGAGAAATGCGAAGGGGTAATTGGCGTAGGTATAGCTCCCTAAAATGCTATGCTCAAAAGTCAACCCTGAATCAAAGGGGGGTTTCCAGTGTCAAAGCGAGTGCCTTCTTCACTAGACCATAATTCAGATAGTAAGTCTCTTATGGTTCCTACAGTACAGGGCTTGCCTTTTAGGAGTACTTTTTTATATCGGGATTCCTCATTTGTTAGTAAAGAACTTTCATAAGCTATACTACGTCTCTTTCGTTGAAATAAAATGAAGTTAAATTAGATGAGACTCGAACGTTTTTTTAAGGCCAGCAAGCAAACAACCGGCCAGTATCGATTAATGTATAATACCCAACGAACTGCAACAAATGAGTTTGATTTTTGAAGTTCTCCTTACTTATCTCCATAACTTTGGGAAATTCGCTTTCATCATTCGTTCTTTTTTTACTAAAGGGCAGCTGACTTTTTTTCGCAAATGATTGCATGTCTTATTTCGTACCCAAATCTATGATGCTTCAACCTTTCCTATTCATATTCCATCATCCAATGTTGATACATTTATGATCAGTGCTTTCTTTCTTTTCAAATTTTCATCAACTTGAGTGAGTCAGCCGGACCTCTTCTACCTCTCGAACATATACCGTTAAGCCCTGCCATAGACTGCTTAATACCTGTTTTATAACTTTCTGGATTTACCGCTTTTGCCCGCTTGACAAATGACTAACTGGCACTTAAATTGGCTTTCATTCTCTAAAAAAGAGACTAGATGCCACAACTGAATAGTCTGAGTCGCTGGCTGAAAACTTCAACTTGATCTCTCCAACTCTTCTTACTCCGGCCCTTTGTGTGGTGTGCCCTACGCACGATAAGAACGAGCTTTTATAGCCCTACGGCTGCATAGCTTCCAAGCTACTATAAGGAGTCATCGCATAGAAGCGATATCGAACATCTCTTATATATAATTTACTGAGAAAGTCTATTACATCAGATAAGATGCAATTTTCAAGATAGTCTCTACGCCCAACAAATCCCATATCGTTCTTCTGTTTCGCAGAGCTTTTTTTATTGATCGAAGGGAGTTCGTATAGATTGAGTATAAGAAGTTATACGAAAACTCCGAACGAAAGCGGTGTGGCTTTAAAAACCAATGAATGGAAAACTACTTGCATACTTACTTTTATTGGTAAAGTAGCTGTTCTCTCTTTCCCGGCAATTTCAGATCAGGAAGAGCCGGCTTGGCTTGACTTTACTCTGTGCTTCGCTTTCCCTTCCTTTCTGTGGTAGCTAGGCCTGGTAGAAGGGTTCACGCTAGCAGGTTTTCTATTATTGGCGGACTCGGCTCGACCGTGGGAAATTGACATATTTCAAGAAAGAATGACGTAGGTAGACTAACTAGAAGTAGTAGGAGTTCCCGTCTAAGGGAAAATGCTGCATTTCATTCAAAATAATCCTCTAACAAGTGAAAGGCTGTTGGTGCTATAGTCCGTGGTCAGCATACTGAGAGTTATCTTCTTGCTCCAGTGGAATCCCTTTCATTTGGCTCTAGACTACGCTTCGATAGAGAACGATTTGGCACATCTTCGATTTACTGGTATGAATGGCAAGTAGTTAGGCTGGGTTTTCTTACACAGCGGTTACCTACCGATTCCGAAGATAAAGACTATTTGCGAGCTGGCAAAGCAGATTTACTTTCTTTAGTTTAGTAAGGATTCTTTGAAAGTGAGCAAATTGTAATAGGTGGCGGTAAGCCCTCTCTAGACAAGAAGGAAAGAATTGCCCAACCCAAAAAGTGAGAAAAAAGAATTGGAAAAAGGTAGAAAGTGAACGAAACAATTCGTGCAATTTCATTTCTTTTTCTTTGCTTCTTTTGTCATAAATAGAGTGTGAAATTGAATTTCTAGAAACTATTTACGAGTTTCATGAAGAAACCTCTTTTCTATCATAAAATAAGAAATGCAATGCGCAGGAAAATCTATTTTTTCAAGACAAGTCATACCCCCAGTACCACAACTCTAGAGAGCATGGAGAATAACCTAGCCAAAGCAAAAGCAGAGCTATGGAACCGGCACAAGGGCTTTCCTAAAATCCCCTAAGATTGCAGTTTTGTTAGACCAGGAAGGTCGTGTCCATAGATACGGATTGGTAATAACCACTATTTTATGTTCAAATTAGAGACTTTTGACTTTTCAAGGATGACAGAGTCTCTTTTGAGAGAACCAGGGCCTTTTTTATTTCCGTTCACCTTTCTCTACTTCCGTTTCTCTCTTGCTTTGACTGACTCGAGGGGCCAAGCCACACGCTTCACTCGAAGTAAGTAAAGAAAAGAAGGGAGGTGGCGAAGAGACTCTTACTAGTGCCCACAGCCAGGAGTAGAGGTGGAAGAAGACCCCAGCTCTTCTCAAAGATATAAGAGATTCTGAAAAGAGCCAATTTTTCATCTTATCCTCTTAAGATTTGAGATTTATTTTGCAGGAGTTGTGCCCTCATCATCTCCCCCACGTTGTCCATCTAGATTTTAGCTGCTGCTATCTACATGAGTTCAACTAGGAATTTCATCATGCAAAGTAATAAGTAAAATCAACATGCTATTGTGCATTTTACAGTACCTTTTATGATGTTGTCCCCGCAACAATGAAATAATCCCGTTCTTCCTCTGGAATGAAATCTCGTCACATCTCTGACGCTGAATTTAATAATTTGAGACCAAAGAATAAATTTCGAGCATAAATACCAGACAAAATAAAAAATTAATATTATACTCCATTTTGCAGAGAATTACCATCTGGGTAGATAGCAGATGCACCGGCACACCCAGAAAGCCAGTTGAGTTCCTTCTTTCTGAGTATGAAAATTAGACCGACCAGGGACTGCATGAAAAAATCAATACCCCCGATAAGAAAGGACGACCTGCAGAAGGAAAGTCAGTCTCATTCGTTCCTGCCGCCCTAAGGAATTTCATAAGCAAGGTAAGATGAAGTAGTGAGCCGGGCGGGCATGCAAGGAGTAATTCAGTATAAAAACCAGCCAGCCCTAATTTCTCGTATTTAGTAAAGTTCCTCGCCTTTTCACTCGGAACATTAGTAGTTCCTCGCCTTTTCACTCGGAACATTAGTAGTTCCTCGCCTTTTCACTCGGAACATTAGTAGTTCCTCGCCTTTTCACTCGGAACATTAGTAGTTCCTCGCCTTTTCACTCGGAACATTAGTAGTTCCTCGCTGGGTGAATGAAGCAGTTCTCTCTTTAAACTATTATCGTCACTAGCGAATCTAGTTGAGTTGGCGTAAGATCAAGAAGAACGGAAGCCTATCTTCTTTCTTTGTATGTATCGAGACCAGCAAGAGCGAAGAAAGCAATAAATAGAATAGAAGTTCCTTAGTAAAGAAAGTATAGCCTCAGAAGGAAATTCTGACTACACCTAAAAAGGATCCTATCGATCAGTCTAGGGGAGCAATCTCTCGCCAGAAGTGGTGGTGACATGTTGGTGGCAGGCGAGCTTAAAGCTTAATTTCTTCTTTTGTACTTCCATTCTAATACCGCTGATACAACAGATAGGCTTTGCAACCTTATAACGGAAAAGGGGCTGCTATTAAGACTACTTCAACTACAGGCTTAATCTCTACTCGCAATCTTGTGATGTTCCTTCCGCTTATTAATGCTATAGAAAGGACTACTGAGAACTACAATGAAAAAGCCAATCGATACGAGCGTTGTTGGGTTGCAATCTTCCTTGAGCTCCTAATACTACGGAAACGACAGAGAGAAATGCAGCCTTAACTCCGTAACCTACAAGCTGATTTGCCGACTCTGCATTCTTTTTTCTTTATTGCATTCTGGCAGCTGCTCTTCAAACTGGTAGTAGGCAAGAAGAAATCACCACATCACTTACTACTTGGAATCTGCCTTATGACTTGTAACCTTCTAAGTGACTTGCTAAAACAATAGATACAACAGCAGCTCTTACTTCTATCTTCCTTTCTCAAACCATATAAACGATAAAGCAAAGAGAAAGCCTTTCAATCTGATTTATAACTTGTATTCTAGGCTAGGCTTGCAACCTACCCTGCTAAGTGGCATTAAATCTTGCTTGGGTTCGCTTAATAATACGTATTAAACGACAATGCGAGTAACAAAGCTTCGATTCTTCACTCCTATTACTAGCTTTGAAACTGCTTGCTTCCTTGGTCAAACTAAGGATACAACATATCGAATTAGCAAGGCGATACGAAAAGCGTACTCTTGAAAATCCGATGTCCTACTTTTATTGTTATGTGAGCTACTAATAAGGTGTCAACGACAACAAGAAACTAGAATGAAAAAAGGCAATCCAGTCTGGAAGAATAACTTGCTTGACATCATTCAGGTCTCTGTCAAGGATTTGCTTGAGTGAAATCGCCTATTTCAAAAAGGTATTGATTGAAATCAATCAAGTCTGGTACAAGTACTTGCTTGATTTTCATGAAGTCTATTCTTTACCAACGGAATTGGGGGATAGAAGCTTGGTGCCATGAATTCTTTTTGTTGGTACTCTCTCTGGTAAATAGCCCAAAGGAATAAATAATCCAGGTACAGGAATAAACAATCCAAGCGAGCTACGGTGTCCAAGCGTGCTACTGTGTCTAGACTTCCTAGTACTCTCTATTAAACCAAGCGAGCTACGGTGTCCAAGCGTGCTACGGTGTCCAGTAGGGGCGTGCGTAGGTGTCCAAGCGTGCGTAGGTGGACAGTAGGGGCGTGCGTAGGTGGATTTCTATCATTGGCAATATATTCGGTACTAAATCCGGAGTCAAATATCCTTAACTGAAGCTTAAGGTAAGTACAGCTATTGAGAGAAAACATCCACATGTTACGTACCTAGCCAGCACGAAGATGAAAGCAGAGTCAAAACCCCACGCCACCGTCGAGAGTCGTGCCGAATAGCCCCTGAGCAAGTCAGAGGAAGACGAAGAAGACATGTGAAGTGTCCCAATAAGCAGACCAGTATATCGATTATTTTCCCTAGAAGGGGTCAAAAAGTGTAACCAGTGAGTAACTACTAATGTTACGAACAAAGAAGCTCTCTATTTGAAATTGGTTAATTTGACTCAGCTGACATAGGGAATGTGTGCATTTTGTCTCTATAAGGGGGCAAAATGTGTAACATTCCTCTCTATTTGACATGAACCAATTTAACTCAGCTGACTTAGGGAATGTGTCCATTTTTTCTCTATAAGGGGGATAAATGTGTAACCTTCCACCGGTAATTCACCATTGATGCATGACACAAACCCTAACCAACTTTTTGAATTCCTTATTTGATTTATTCTGACTTGATTGATTCAAAAATCCATAATCAGATTGAGTTCAAAAATTATAGTTAAAGGAAAAAATGAATATGTTTTCGTTTTAATATTAAGTAAAGAATAGTGAAATCTCAAAAATACAAGATTTTTCTAACATTTCATCAGAATTTGCCTTATAAAGATTATTGAACATCATAATTCTTTATGATGTAACATAATATCTAACATTTCCAACTCAAATAGAGTTTCCGTTTTTTTTTCTAAAGCAAAGCTTTTCTCGTGTCTTGAAGGATGTACACATTTTTTCAATCCAGTACCAATAGGTAAAATCCTTCCCAGAACAACGTTTTCTTTCAGGCCTTTCAACCAATCAATACGACCTCGCAGAGCAGCTTTTGCTAAAACTCGAGCAGTTTCTTGAAAACTTGCTTCGGATATGAAACTTTGAGTATTCAGAGAGGCCTTTGTTACTCCCAATAAGATTGCCCGATAAAAGATTGATTCATCCAGAGCACGTCCTGCTCGTTCTGCTCGTAATAACCCAATTAACTCTCTAGGCAAAAAGACATTAGACATCCCATCTTCTGAAACCAACACTTTTGATGTTACTTGACGTACAATAATCTCGATATGTCTATTATGGATATGTACCCCTTGGGATCGATAAACTTTTTGAATCTTATTAACCAAAGAAATACGACTTTGGGCTATGGTTAGTTCAGCTCCAATGAAGAAAACCCAAGGTACTCCAAGAATTCTTGGTATACATTCATTCCAGGTTTCAACCCTCCTTTTGAGATTTTTCGATATTAAAGCAATCGAACGCACTTCGAAAATTTGTTCTACTTTTGGAAGACCTTGCGTTATATCGCTAGATCTTGATTTTTCATATAGAAATGTAACTAATACATCTCCTTTATAAAAGATTTTTCCATAATGACCATGAACGGTTGCGCCTGAAGTGAGCAAATAGGGCTTAGCTGACCTTATAACTAAAGAATCCAAATTAAGAATTACAATCTGACCAGATTTTTGGACGTATGGTTTGTCTTGAAATATACATACATTTTCGCAAATAAATTGTCCAAGACTTATTGTTGTCGATGTGTCTTCCCAACTATCGTCATGAAAGTTGGGGTACCAATTCCAATCGAATGGGTTTAAAAAAAAGCCATCGGGATTGTAAATTCTTCTATTCTCATCTATTAAACAGTATTCAGCTAGTTCAAGTTGAACTATTCTACATCTATTATAGATTTGATTCAATACTTCGACAGTCTGCTCCAAAAGAGAAGGTCTTACAATTAAACATGAATCAAATGTAGAATTTTCTATATCTATAGAAAAGATGTTCAGTAGAAGAAAAACCTCTTTCAAATTGTCAAAAAAATCAAACCCATTGTCAAAATAGGCAGAGAAAAAATATTTATTTAATAAGATCTCATTATGAGTTACTAAATTAGTAAATGAATAAAAATTCGTTATTTTAGGTAAAATAGTGCCTAACTGACAAAAAATACATAGGGGATTCCTATTTATTGGAATCGTATTCTTTTTGAATCGATCCATTCGAGAACAATTGGACGATGACAAGATTATCAAAGATTGGTATTCCTTATTTCGATTTAACAAAGTGCCCATAGTTCCTTGCCGTTGACTAAATGATTCAATCTTTGTCTTAGAGTCAAAAGGATTGATATTGGTACGATCTAATCGATTTTCAGAAATCGATCCTGAACTTGCTCTTTCATATCTTTTTTCCAATATATGAAATAGTAGGCTTAAGTAACTCAATTTTTATGAAATTGCGAATTAAATAACTTGTCTTTATCTCAACAAATACAGCATGAACCTCTTCTTCTATAGAAGAACTATTTTTTTCTTGGTCCCAATTCAATACTAAACAAGCCCGAACTAATTGAATACTTTTGAGACAAATTATTCGAATTGACTTGTTATCCCCAAAAGGAACATTAGTAGTTACTCACTGGGTAAGAAAACTTTTTTGCTTCTAAAAGGTATTCTTGTATATGTGCTCGATTCGTAAGGTAGTATATGTGATGAAGAAAAAAGAGAAAAGGTATTCTCGTACATCTGCTCGAATAGAGCGAAGATAGCGTTAAAGCTTTTCTTATCTTGCGTCTATAAGATAGAAAGGCAGGCGCGGAGCGAAGAAAAGAATGAAACTTATCACTAAGAAAAATTATCTATACTACTAGCTTCTTCATAGACTCATCAAATAGATAAATAATCTTCACTGAATAGAACAAGTTCCTCCTCGCCGCGGGTGAAGCTGGACACACACATATATAGCGGGTGAAGCCGGACACAAACTTCCATAGCGGTGTACATAAGAATCCAACTTTTAGTGGGAGTACTCATTTTACTTTCTTTTCCTTAGACTTTTTTCTCTTAAAACAGAAGAAAGCATAAGCTAAAGCTGGATCTGTTGATGCGGGAGTCGGCTGGGCAGGTGAACTTATGTGGCTGGCCTCACTTTCGCGGAGGTACAGTTCGACTTCTGAAAGCACAATAGCTCGGACTCTTACTCTTAATACTAAATATGGGCCTCCAAAACCTCTAATTAACTCCTCTCATTAAGAATGCTTTCTCAGAGATTCTACTCAAGGCTTCGCTTTCTATTAATCGACTTTTATTAGCAAGTAGTAAAGCGCTCTACCTCCCTTCTTTTCTCCGGTATACTTATTTCTAGTTTGAAAGAGAAAGAGTACTATAGATTTATTGAGAGCTTTATACTCTTGGTGATGCAGCTTCAACTGTAAAAGAGAAAAGTCTTAGCTGGAGCAGTATCAAGCAGTGCACGGCCGGATTACCTTTTTATTTCCGGATTACCAAAATGCTCTTTCATTATATTGTCTTTAATACTTACTATGTTGGTAGAGTTTGACACAAGAGAAAATTTGATTTTCTTCTGGTCGACTTCTTAGTCTAGTCTGATCCGACTGAAGGAATTAGTAAAATAAGGTAAATGAACTATTCACTGCTTCAATGGCATTTCCCACCTGCTTAGGAAAGAAGGAGTAGCGGAGTTCTGCTTTTGCTTTATAGTTTGAATGAAGAAAAACTTGCTAAAAGCAGACGAATGTTGCTTGCATCGATCGGGCATCCACTAGGAACAGCCCACTAGGTATAATTAGTAACGAAAGCACGAAAGTGTTTAAGCTTCGGCAACATAATGTTCCAGTCGGGGAAAGAAATGCTAAGCGCAGTTGGGGAGAAAGGTAACTCAAAGTAGGGCTGGTTGGAGTTGGCTAAGTTACCAAAAGATGTTTGCTCCGATCTTTCAGCCAAGTAGTGAGGCGAAGCCATAAAGATAAATATAAAAGTAAGGATTAGAAAATCCGGATGTGATTAAAGCTTTCATTCACATTTTAACATGAAGATTCCTGTGATACCTCATGCCCGCCCACTGCTCTTCATCTTTCTATTATTACCTTGTCTCTGTCCATCAATTGTCTTGCTCTCCTCTCCTCAGTTACCTGTGTTCGTTCCTTCTTGAAACAAGACCAGCTATCGCTTTATTTCGTCGAATCGAGGGAGAGTATTAATTTAAATCCGATCGCCAGTCACAAGAATAAGATGTCGATCTGGTAAAGATTGAATAGAGGGGCCTGCCTTGATTTCCCCATTCGCGATAGATGTCTCCCCGGGATAAGAGATCCGAGAGGCGGATTTATAACCCTTCATCAGCCATCAACCCAAGCCCTTATAAACTAAATAAATTCCAACCTTTCGCCCGGTCGCTAACCTACTCCGCTTTGGCTGCTTATGCTATCCTCTCAACTTACTTTAGGTAGCCTGTCTTCTCCGACTGAAGAGAATACCAAGTCAGGTCAGGAATGCGGTGGTACAGTAATAGTATCGTCCAATTGCCTAGCGTAGGCTTAATGCACTTCCCTATCTCGGTCCCCGCTCTCACAACGCAAACGGTAGTCGGGGAGTCAAGCAAAGAAGCAAAGAGACCGCTGCGCGCCTTATGCTGAAAAAAATTCTCATTCCTATCTGGATCTCTTGTTTCGTGAGAAAGAGAATATTTTGGTACCGTCGTGGAATTGTCCGTTGGAAAAGAATATGTCAGCTAATCGGCTGTCGCTTTCTATTCTCGATCACTTCCTGCCTCACCCATAATCAATGCGCATTAAAAGCGCTTCTAATGGCCTTCTCGAGTGAGAGTTCAGCAGCTGACTTCGCCCCAAGAGACTGGGACAAAGACAGATGAGAGTCAAAAGCCGACGTCCCTTTCCCGCAAATACGTTGCCCTAGCTCTAGTCCCAAATGTCCGACTTTCCTGAGTTACAAGATAAGAGAAGAAAGGGGTAAGTCCCTTTACCTGCATTATCGAATTCGTTGACATTCAAAGCAAAAACGCTAGATATGATAAGAGTATAGAACGAGACTCTACTTCTGCTTAATTCCCTACCAATGCCGTATTTTGTTACTGAATGCCCTCTCAATGTCTATGTCCTAGTTCCACCAAGTAATACCCTTCTTTCCCTCGCAACTACTATAGCATCCGTTCTACCATGCACACCCACGCGTTACAATACGTGTAGTGATGTTCATGCCCAACAAATCCCATCAATTGCGATCCATCACCAACAAGTATTGATGCAAATAAGAAGAACTCTCATGCAAGTAATGAAAATGCTATACGTACACAATGTAGCTACACATGCGTGCGAAAGCTACCAATCAAGAAGAATAAAATCCAAAATTTCATTTTGACATGCATAAACAATGAAAATCTACTTCTTACTCCTTGCACAGGTAATGAACAGGCACCCAAGGAGCAAGCACCAACGTTGCCAGGTCATGTGGTCCCAACAGAACTACACGAAGGTCTGACCCACCTTTAGCACACTCTCTTCACAGTTGTGCTTAAAACTTAAGTACATGTACCCGGTTTCTTAACAACATTACGTTAATCGCCAATTGGTAACAGTAGTTATTTACGAGTTTTTCTTTATGTGGAAAAAGAAATACCGGACGGCCCAGCACCGACCGTTAACAACAACCAGCAACCAATTAGCAACAACTAATGGATACTCATAACCAGTGAATTAATAGCAGATTCTCACTCATCCAACATGCGAGAAATACAGCCTTTGTCACAAGCACCCTCATCATACATTGATGCTTCAAGCATTCAACTTTTACCAAGGAAAGGACAGTAGCTTACACTAGGGTGCTTTCTCTTTGCACAGGTAGCAAAAACCAACCCACGGCAGCAGCGGGGCATCACCCTGCGGGGCCACCAAACCTACATGGAGGTATTGCCCATTGCCGAAGCACTTGCTTGAGTGCTTTAATCTACTGTTTGTTAACAACAATTATTCACTTGTTAATGTTCCCAGCTAGTGCTAACAGTCAGTCTTACTAGTGTTGCGGCGGAAATGAACTTTCAATATTTTACATTTCTACTCTATATACCAGCTTTCACTTATCCTTGTTTGCCCCCTTCCACTATCCGGACCTACATCAGATGAAAATATAGAAAAACCCATCAACCCCGCGCATGTTGAGTGCAACCAGAAAGAAGACTCCTCTTTCCAACAGAACTCTCTCATAGCCAGCCTATTAAGGATGTATAGAAGGCTGCTCAAGCAAACAAATGACACTGAAGAGAAGCCTAAAGGGTGATAGTCCATATTGGTGATCAACATATCCTAACACTCTTTTCTTTCGACCACTTTCTTAGTACTAAAATTCTGAGGATAAAAGCACCCCTTCAAACTGAACTAGATTAGTAGCTTTCTTCATAAGTAAGAAAGGTTATTAGCCTACCGGTGACCGGCTAAACCCCCGGGCACTTCAGTTATAAGGTTTCTCGATCATAAATGATGACACAAATCGCTCAACTTCAACCAAATGATCCGCGTTTCCCTAAGAAAACGAACGGAATGAGAAGCTGGTCACGGCTTCAATTCAAGGGATTCTTAGGGTCTTCAAAATCGAGCTTTTTTCGTTCATCTGTTATGCCGAATCGGCGCTTTCTAGTTCATCCTCTGGCTTCTGCAAATGAGCTCCACCGCACACAGTCTGGCAATAGTTCTCGTAACAACTAACAGTATCAGTTATCTTTTGACTCCATAGGATAGGACTCTCTCAGTATTACTTAAATCCTTAGGCGTGAGGGAATCCAAAATGGATCTCAGATTTGAACTAGGAATAGGATCTTCTACCCCGGCAGAATAAGTGCTTGGGTGCTTCGACAACTGCTCTTCTATGAAGCGGACATCATAAGCCTTATCTTCTGGTGAGTCTCACTTACAGGACAGGAAAATAAGATTAAGGTGAATAAACTCATTGATTCTTTTCAGTGGTGCACCTATATTTAAAAAGACATCTGTATGTATTTGAGGAGCATATCTTGCGCCCAGAACCGTGGTGATGAAATTCTCGTGTACCGTGTACACAGGCGCTCCTCCTGTAATTAGAATAAGTGCCTATACCACTTTCTTAGCAATATAGGCATCTTTCTGATGAATAAAGTTTGCGCAGGTAGAGATTCGCGCCTTACGACTATCCCTATCATCTGTAGGAACTCGGAGAGTAACCCTATGTCTCTTATTGGTCAACCTATCATAAACCCAGATATATGCATCTTTGCTACACATATAGTCCTGCACTGTGGTTATGTAAGGAGTACTATAAAAAAAAGGGTTATTTAAATTGGAACAAAACCAAGCGATTAGGTTAAGCAGCTTCATCAAATTGACTATATCAGGATATTTATTGCAAAAAAAATTCTAGCAATGTACAGCGAGGTCATAGCAGTCCTTAGGAGTTAGCAATGATCGCTCCATTTTCAGTTTTTCTTATATCCTGCGCCATGCTATACACCGTATTACCATATACAAGTGGCATAAACAATCCTTTGACGAAGTTTCTGGTTAACATAGAAAGTCAGAGTTTGTGCTTATACTTACTAACATTCAATCTGGTACCCAAGAATTTCGTAAGATCATCCAACAAGCACAGCATGAAGAATGGGTTATCAGACGTATTTGATCGAAGCAATACTATTTTCCCGTCCTACTCACTCTACTTTCTTTCTGAACCAGCTTTTTATATAGGCTATGCAACGTTGGATTTTATTGCACCACCACTAGTTGACCACCAATAGCAGTTGTTAAACCAGTAGCTCTAGATTGATAGAGCCCTACAGGACTTGCTTCATTAGTGAAATATCCTTTTCCTGAAAGAACTCCAGAAGGTGAAGATCCTGCAGGAGGTGTTAGCCTTTCTTATGAAAAAGATAAAGCAAGCTGTGTTCCAGGCAGGGTTCTTCTTTAGAAGAAACATTCCCAGGGCTACGATCTTGATTGACCGGAAAATAAGCAAGTCTATGTCACAAGCAGGGTTTGATTTCACCCGCTACTCTTCCAAATCTGATGAATAATGTGTTAAATTCGTTGCTGAGGAAGGGGTTTTAGCACCAGCTGCTAGATTCATCAGCTGATCAGTGGAAACATCTTCCTTTGTCTCCGGGTTAATACAACAAGTGTTAATTACCCAAGCATATGAGAAAGTTCAGCTTGTTGGCGTTTTCTAATTAGCGTAAGCAGAGCAAGCAAGGATAAGCATAGTAGAATGAGAATAAGATAGAATATAGGCTGTTTCCACGAGTTTTCAAATAGAAGTGTGGGTATGAAAACAGGAGAAGACACCTCGCGTCATCTCTTAAAACAGTTCGGTTCCTCGTGTGTTATCTCTCTCAATTGTCCTTGGTCTAGTGGTGTCTGATTCCCTCCCATATAGATACTCGTTTTGAATTGCTATACCCTAAGAAGGAGAGTAGAATGTATAGAATAGCGCAACTGGTCATTGTGTTTATTCTGCATTTTCATCGCAATTATAGCTCCTATTCCATGATGAAGAAAGTAAGCATCATGCAAAGAGAAGGTGTGTAGTGTATGTTCCGGGGCGCAGCTGATAAGTATTACGACTATAAAGAGAAGTCTGAATCGTTTATATCTGTCTGTCTTTTCTGTCTTCTTCTGGTGCATAAGAACTGCTCCTCGATCTTTCAGTGAATAGCGCATAGTAATTGATATAATTTGCATTTTTGTCTCCGATGCTGAACGCCCATATGTTCATTCTTTCTTTGCTTCTCATGTTTCCATGCTCCTTTGGGGGTCAGGGTCTCCTCACAAGTCACTGCTTCAGAACAGAGTCCAGAAAGGGATTCCCAGCCTTTATCTCTATTGAACAACACACTTTTTACGAGAAAAAAGAAATGAAAACAAAAGAAAGAATTTAGGAATGGATAAACCAAAAGAAAGGTGGGCCCTCCATTTAGGCTTCCTAGTAACACAAACGAAACCAAACTATAGCCAAAAAATCTCTAACTATTTCATAAATGCACCTTGTTTTTTATTCTTTTTTTAGGGGTGCAATGCTTCGTGCAACAAGATAAAATTTAACCGCATAGCTGCGACGCGCGGGAGCGCCACTAGTAGATTATTGGCAGTTCAAACTCTGGAACTAGAGAATCTTGCTTGCAAACTCTGAACTTGGGTTGGGGAAGTGAAGAAAGCAACGCGTAGATAAGTAAGTAAGCAGCTAAGTTAAGGCTAAGTAAAGACACCTTGTATTGCAAATTTGAAAGAAACCCACTCCTAAAATACGGATTTCAAAGACTTTCATGGTTTTCGGGGATTTGTTGCGCGTACTTTGGTTGGAGGTTCGCCACACCGGAATGCAACGAGTAGCAAAGATGCAGTTCACCGAAGCACTCTATACGATATTATGATGATGTTTCAAATAAGACATGAAGAAAACAGGTGCACTCCCTAGCTCATGCTTTTCTACTTTACTCGACTATTCCTAACAATGCTAACAAGTTCATACCTGTCTCTGAAGACTGTTCATCCCTTTCACAATGGGCCTCTTCCTTTTATACCTATAACGCATAGAAAAAATCCGCCTCTCTCTAAACCTTTACCGGTGCACAAACCAACTATGCATCTCTTGTTCTTTCTAAAAACCGTGAAAACTCGTTTCAAGCAAGCCATGCCTTCTTTTATCCGAAATCAATTCCTAAACGTATACGCTTCTCCCTGTACCTGTGCCTACTTGTTATAAACAATATTTATAGTAGCTAACCCGTAAAGCTATGACACATAAACAGGTACTTCTACCTATCCCTAACATGCCTACTCTCTATCTCTACTACATGTGACTGATCTACGAAACCTATACTTGTTGAGCTAACCCAAGCTACTTTGACAGGGGTTTTCCACGGGGAATCAATCGGTCGAATCCCAATTTGATCTAGTAGCACCCACGACATAATTTCCGGAATAGAAATCTTTTTGGGGGCGGAGGCACGCACGTGTGCTAAAAAAAAGAAACTTCGAAATGCCATAATAAATCAAAATAAGTAATACGCCAGCGTAGGACCTTTCTAAAAATCCATTTTGAGGGCCTGCCTTAAGAGAAGTCTGTCTCGGATCAGGACTTTTTTCAATAGCCTTGGCAGGCATAATGGAGACAAATCAACGGTTGGTGTGCAGGATTGACCACGTTGCTATCCAAGTGACGTAAAAGACACATTTTTTTCATGAGGGCTTTTAATCCAAAACTTTCTTTCTGAAGCAAATACTGGAAGTCCAAGAAGGTGGTTTGGCCCACCCAAGAGGACAACCGATCCACGCTCTCTGCCCTTGGGAAGGATTAATTTGAAATAGAAATCCAGAAATTTATAAGTAGTAGCCGGATTGCCTAACAATTGCATTTCTATGGTTCAACCCTGCGAGTGACAGCGTTCGCGAGGAAGTTCGTGAATTATACCGAAGCCAACGTCATGAAAACCCCGAATTAGCCCTAGCTGGATAGATGGATGGATCTATCAAGCCCTGACCTGATACAGATGTAATTATTAAAGAATACCCGGCAGGTTCTCTTTCGAAAAAGAAAGCGCTTAGACACGGAGTAAGTCAAGTCATAAAAAGAAAGATCCTCCTCAGTATGTATAACGATCTTCTGCGGAAGCATGCATCCAAACAAACTATTCCGGTGCTGACTTTACTTAGCTATCTTTCCCTGCGGCCTTGGTTGCTGGCTCCTACTTGAATATTTAGGGTGATGACTCATACAACCATTGGTCAGGGGAATCCTTTTATTCTTCCATTAGGAAACCCCTATTTAAGTACCGAACTATTTCAGTACCGAAAAACGAAGTCTAGTTTTGGGGGAGTGGGTCCCATCTTTATCAGAAATCTATTTGGAAAACGAAAGCAATAGGGGGATGTGATCCTTGTTTTTTATCCCAGTGAGTAACTACTAACGTTACGAGCGAAAAGGGCGAGTGCAGATCTTTCCCACATTTTCCCTTCTAACTAATGAAATCAGTGAACTAAAGTTTAAGTTGCCTTCTACTGAATCAGCTACTGAATTAGCTACCTTCTAATACCCCCTCCCTTATTGGTTTAATAGGCCGCCTAGTACACTAGCCCTTAAAGAAGAAGCAAAACCATCTTCTATGCATTTGTTTGCTATAAGTTAATCCAAGATTAAAGAAGAGAAAAAAACAATGGACTCTGATACCAATTGGTATCAGCGCCTGGTTCTAAAGCAATGGCTAGTGACGATGAAGATCAATCGAAGAGACTTGCGGTTGTCAAGTCGACAACAAGAGGAGCCACAATCCCGATTCAATATCCCATGTTAAGCGAAACAAACTACGGCATATGGGCTTTCAAGATGAAGATAATTTTGCGTTCGCTAGGGGTATGGTTAGTAATTGATGATGGAGACACTGACGATGACAAAGATCAAGGCGCCATGGTTGCCATCTCTCAAGCTGTGCCAGATGACGTTATGATGGCAATCGCAGAGAAGGAGACGGCAAAGGACGCTTGGGACGCTCTCAGGGAGATGCGGGTTGGTGAAGATCGTGTCAAGAAGGCACGTGTACAGGTGCTGAAACGGCAACTGAACAATATGCACATGGAGAACTCAGAGACAATAAATAAGTATGCCATGAAACTTACCACGCTGGTGGGTGAGATCCGCTCGCTCGGCACGAAGCTTGACGACAGTGAAATTGTGGAAAAACTATTCAGTTCAGTTCCAGATAAATTCCTCCCAATTATTGGAACGATTGAGCAGTTTGGCGATGTTGAGAGTATGTCGGTCTCAGAGGCGATAGGCCGTCTCAGAACCTTCGAAGAAGGGCTTAAGGGGCGGCTGCACTCAAAAGACGGGGGAGAACAGCTTCTCCTCACCCAAGCCGAGTGGGAGGCAAGATGCGCAAAGGGAAAGAAAGACGAGGGCTCAGCCAAAGAAAGAGAATCCTTATAGGAAGGATAACCCGAAGGGAGAGAATAGGAAAGATTTTAGAAGGCAGGTGAGTGACAAGAAAGAACTCTCGCCGGCGTACGAATAGAGTGTTTTCAATGAGTCGGTCCTCTTCTCATGAGTTCGGAATGGGGTGAATAACTGCTCACATGACTCCCGGTCCGGATTGATCCCTTGATCAGTTTCACCACCAGAAGTTCAACCTAACGAAGAAGTCATTTTATTCGAGTATAAATTCAATGAAAAAAGTAGAAAGAACACTGAATGGAGTAAGCCTTCGTAACCAAGATCAAAGCAAAGAAAAAAGAAATAAATAGAGCCCTTCAAAGAACATAGAAAGCGAAGACCACAACCTTCAGGGAATTATCCTCGGCTGTTTACTCTTGTAGAAACCTTGGTTTACTTTGAGTGCTCCTCTGCCTTAGTAATTATATTCATGTTAGGGCTCGACGAGGCCAGGCCCCTGATAGCCATAGCTTGGCTGAAAGGGTGCGCCTTAGGGTATCTAAGAAAGCAGCTAAGCATAAGCTTGTTCTCAAGTATGTGCGTAAAGCGGCTAGCTCTCTAGTATGGTAGGAGAGTGAGTAAGTGTTAAGCATAAAGAAGTGCAACGAAGTGTTTGATTGGCTAATGCAGGGGAGTGCGCTGATAAAGATGTGACTTGTTTTCTAGGTGAGAATACGCGTAAGCTAATTGGAAAGATGCTCTGTTAAGCAGAAGGCTTTGTTGTAGGAGCATAGTAGGATCCGCACCTAGCTACACTTATACTTGGTGCATAAACAAGCCACTTCTGGTATGATATGCTTTCACATATATGTAGATAGAACAAGAAAGAAGAGTTCATCAGAGCGAGAAAGAGAAAAGGAAAGTTTACGATTCGTAATGGAACGAATAGAAGAAAGTCAAGAAAGTATAGCTAGCTCTAGCGACAGACAGGGAAGAAGGCATAGGTAAGTATATAACGAAAGCAAATTGGCC